>OY282449.1:144249759-144287259 GCA_958295655.1 Palloptera scutellata
GGCCAACAGCCAACAGCAGCAGGTAATGGTGCAAGAAAAGAAAAAAAAACAACAGGTGCTTTTAACTTCACTTTGGCTTAAATGCCTCAGATGCTTCTTCATCATCGTCACATTTCCGTACCGTTCATTAGTTCGGACACACGACAGCAGTTGGTAGTTAAAGTATGCATGCATGCATGCAGTAGCCGCCGCCAACACCACCACCACCACCACCATCATCACCGATACTTACTCAATGCGCATGTGTGCGCTCGCGCATGCTTATGTCAATGCAAAATTTAATGAGAAGTGACATTTCACGCATGTGCATTTACTGAGCTAAGAGCAGCAATAGCAATAGCAACCAGCAACAGCAACAGCAACAGCAACAGCAACAGCAACAGCAGCCGCCGCCTCTTTCTCAGTTTTACTTTACCAACCTTCTGATATTGCAAGCAACGAGCAACGAGCAACGAGCAACGACACCGTCGCCACGACACTGTGGCAGATAGACTCATTTGCTTGATTTAAACGAAACTGTCACATGCATGCAAAATACCTGCAACATTACACAAAACTGTCAACGCACTTGAGTGCTGCCGCAGCAACAACTCGCTGCGCACTAAAGTTGGTCAGGTTTAATATATGAGCGTCGCGCTGGTTGAGACATCCGTCATTTTCATTTATTATTCTCGTTGCTGCTGTTGTGGTTGTGTTTGTTGTGTTGCTACTTGCTGCCCGCTGTTGATGATATTTTGCTGCTAGCTGTGTGAGAAGCTTCTTGCTTGTTTTTTATTTTTTTATTTTTTTTTTTATTTGCATAAATGTATGCGCTTTAGCTGCAAGTGCAACATGTTCGAAATAGCTGCTTATATATGTGTGTGTGTGTGTGTTGTGTGTGTATGTGTGCATGAATATGTCGCAGTATAACGGCCAGAAGCTAAGAGATGTCACGCTTAGATGACATCATGCCTGCTAACCTGTTCATTGTCTTCTTTCTTTAGTTTTTTTTGTTGATTCTTTGAGCAAATGTGCTGCTGAGTTAGCACTGACTACGGCACTGTGGAACAAATTAAGAAGTTTTGGGTAATAAAATAAAATAAATGCTTGTCTGTGTGTTAAGGATCGAGTTTATTGAGGATTTTACTTCGTTGTGGTTAGTACACTGAGCGAAAATATTAGTTGCAGTTCAAAGAAATACAACGGGTGTCTCGTTTCCAGTCGGCAACACTTGCTCACTGATAGAATAAGTAATTGTAAGCATAAAAAATCCACTACATGATGGTCCGAAAACATTGCCCCTAAGGCTTAAAAGAAATTCTACCTATTTTCTAAAAATTTGTTAAATATACTGACGCTAAGGAAGGTTTTGCTTAGTTTATGGTGGGAATGCAATGCAAAGGTGTACTACAAGCTGCTTCCGCTTAGCCAAACGATTAACTCGCAACTGTACTGTCAACAATTAACAAGATTGAATGAAGGGCTCAAGGAAAAACGTCCGGAATTATTCAACAGAAAGGGCATCGTCTTTCATCACGACAACGCTAGACCACCATACTTCTTTCGTGACCCGCCAAAAACTAAGAGAGCTTGGATGGGAAGTTTTAATGCAACGTAAGACCCGACAGCCCAGACCTTGCACCTTCGGTTTATCATTTGTTTCACTCGTTGCAAAATTATCGTAATGGCGGAAAGTTGGATTCCCAAGAGGACTGCAAAAAGGTTTTGTCTGAGTTTTTCGAGCAGAAACCACAGGAATTCTTTATGGACGGTATTATGGGTTTGCCCGAAATATGGCGCGAGGTGGTCAATAATATTGGAAAATATTCGACTTAATTTAGCACACTTTTCTGAACTTTCTTTTTATCCAACCTTCTATATACTAATTTTTGATTACATTTGAGTTTACTAGAAACATATCCAGCGTATACGTGCCCGATAGCTTAAAATACGTTTACACATTTGGCTGACATGAGTCTAAAGCAGCACTGCTGATTGAATACTGAAACCTCACCCGGAAGCATTGCGATCAGCCAAGTAAGCTTAAAAGCATGCATGCATGCACTCACAAGAATCAAGCATACATTGAAGCATACTTTTAGGCTGGTATTCTTTCAATTATGGCAAAAAATGCAATGGAACAGAACCTGATAATTTCTTAATCTTCACAATAATATAAAAAAAATTGAAGAATTTTTTTTTTACCCTTGCCAACGTATATAGTTAACTAATAATCAGCAAATACATAGTTTGCCTTAACTGGTAATTATCTAAACCAAATTAGTGCAATAATGAGCCACTGTGCTTTTAATATCGCCCGAAACAACAAAGTCTCGCAACAGTTGTTGTTATTTTCTTTTTTTGCACTATTTAGTTTGTTGTTCGTGACATAGAGATGCTGCTTATTTTGTTGTTGTTGCTGCTGTTGTTGTTGTTGTAGCTGTACCCACTATAAAACTTCCTAGAGCTACTCCTTCTTTCATGGGTGCTATGTAGCAACTCCATCAGACGACACCTCATATGGGCATGTAATATTTTATCTATTTCACTGTTGAATTGCAACAGTATCACACTAAAAAAAAATATAAAATAAAAATAAAATATATATAAAATCCTCCGTCAGTTGCAGTGTAAAGCTGTGCCTGTTGCTGCTGTTGCTGCTGTTGTTCATTTACCTAAGTCTTTGCCGCAGCTATTGCTTAATATGTATGCAAAATAGTAGTAAAGCATGTTCCTGTCACTATCTCTCACATAGTAGCAGCAGAACGAAAGCAATGCACTTGTTGACCAGCAACAAGCAGCAGCACTAGCAGAACAGCAACAACAATAACAACAACAAACAACAATAAGCTTAAATAGAAAGGTGGTAGAGCAGCGCAAATGAGCCGGAAGAAGTTGTTTGTGTTCAAGTGATCAAGCAGCCAATGTCCACATAATCTGCAGCAAAGTAAAACTAAACGTTTTTCTGTTGTTCTTTCGGTTGTTGTTTGTGGTTGTTGTGATAATTATAATGAAATGTTGTCTCTTGCAGGGAGTGCATGCAGATGTATGTTGTGTGTGTGTGTGTGTGTGTGTGTGTGTGTGTGTGTGTGTGTGTGTGTGTGTGTGTGTGTGTGTGTGTGTGTGCGTTTGTTTGTGTGTGGGTTATATGCGTTGACATGCGTTGCTAATCGAGAGAAAAATATGCCGCCAATGGGTAACAATCTAAAATTGGCGCCCCAAACACTAGTCGTCGTTGTAGTTGTAAGTATGCAGTTGGACCAAACAACAACTACAATCACCACAAACAACAATTCGCTATAGCCAAACAGCTTCCGTCCTACAATTACATTACTCTACACACATATGCATACACATAGTTAAATACTCGAGATACATGAATGCAGTCAGTTGTTGATCTGATGACTACTGATCAACAGATGATTTGAATTGATTTCCTGCAAACAGTTTTGTTGTTGACTATTACTATTACTGTTATTGTTGTTGCTGTCGTTTATGCTGTTGAAATTACAGTGACGTTCACGTTGTCGATGTGAATCAAGGCGATTTGACATTAATACGAGGAGAAGATTAAAAGATTTCTAGGAGAAATTCAGGATTTGAAGGAATTTCCAGTGTATACACACTAACTCCTCATCTAACTATCTCTCAAGACCCAAGCTCTATACAAACTTACAATTTTACAAGAAAAAAGAAAATAGGAGAAGGAAGAAGAAGGAAGAGGAAGGAAGAGGAAGGAAAGAGCAGAAAGACCGATTGGGTCATTAGTCTCCAAGGCTTCCCGGGAAGTGGGAGGGAAAAATCAATAATAGCCAAACTACTTAAATAACTCTGCTCAATTAATAGCTTCAGAGAAATATTGAAACACGTAAAGAGCAAGGCCGGGAAGTTGGCTTTAAGATAGCAGGTTCAGTATTACTTTAGGATACAGTAGATCGCTGTTTAAAACTTACAAATCGATTACTGAAACCCACTGTCACAAGCTGACATTGTTTCATATCTACTGGGAAAATCAAACATCTTTACTTTACTTACTTTTAATGGCACAACAGACCAGGGAGGGCCTAGGCCGAGCATCCACTCAGGTTGTGCGTGTTATATTTGTACATGAATGGAAGGGACCGAACAGTTTAATGCCGAATCCGAACGGCGAAGTGAAAATCTTTTCATAGGCAATTTTTATTCTTGTAGTTTTGCCATTGCCTGCCAAGAGTTGGGGTGCACGTGTAGAAAATTTATTTTTTCTACTTTTTGATTTTGCCTGTGCCGAGATTCGAACCCCGGACACTCTCCGTAGCAGTCCAACGCACTACCTGAAATATATGAAATATATTTTCTAATTTATCGCAGAAAATCAAGATTCTACAAAATAAACTCGTTGTAAAAGAAAATGCTTTCTCTTTCGTAATATTCTGCCTCAATTAACTTTGATCCATATGCCGAAAAATAGCAAGCGTTAAAGGTAACGCTTGAAACATATTCATGGAAGAAAAGCTTATAGAAAAGCATGGAAGTAGATGATTAAAAATAAAGGTGAAGTTAATCCCCATCCTTGACCGTTCCTTCCTCTGAAACCCTCCTTCTTTCCCCTGAGCACTCTCTGAGCACACTCTCTTCATGAATTTCATATTAAACTAAACTCCATGTTCATACTTGATGGAAACTTTCAAGTTTTGCTTGATATCTTCAATTCTTTTGCTCAACTTTTTAAATTCCGTTCTTAATGGCACAACAAACCCCGGCCAAAGCTGAGATTTTCCCAACGCACCTACAGTTTTATGTCGCCGTTGCCATCTAAGCTGTGGGGCTGTTCAAAAAAGTTTCCATTTCTGATTATGCCCATTCTCGAATTCGAGCATCAACTACGGCATGGTGACGGCTTCTTAAATAGGGCGCTTAAATCATCTTTTGAAATGATGCAGACCAGAGCGCACTGTTATGACTGTGGCTGTTGAAATTATGTGTGTGTGTGTGTGTGTGTGTGTGTGTGTATGTTGCTGCAACAGCAACATCAACGCTAGACTAGTCGCTCATACAAACATACACGCATTCGCATTCAAAGTATAACGAATGGCAAATAAGCTTTAGGTTAGATATTAAAAATTAGATATACAAATCACAAGAGCAGCGAGCGGATGTTTGTAGCAATAGTTTTTGCTACCCCTTTCCTCTCCCCCCCCCCCCCTCTGCCCATCAACATTTTACATACCATTTTCGGTGATGCTGACGTTAGTGATGGCGGCAGTGGTGGTGTTGGATGATACCTGCCTCTCCTCCTCACACGCTCTCTACTAGATCTAAGATTGAATCGAATATATGAATAGATACTAAAAAAAACAACAGCAACACAACTTAAACTATCAACTGCATTGAATTAAGTATTAATATAAAAAAAAGAAAAAAAAATGAAGAAAAAGTTGCGAAAGAGAAAATATGTGCGCAAAAATGCTAGCAGCAACATAAAAGTTGCGTTGTAATGATAATCATAACAATAATAATCATAATAATAGTCAGAATAATGATGATGATCATCATCACCATAATGTTGCTGAGGATGACGCTGTGTTTCTTCCTTTTTTCCTTTTTGTTCAGTTTAGTTTTATTATTTAATAGTAATAATAATGCGTACAAGATTAACTAAAAAAGATTATGCTTTGGGGTCTCTAGACACACAAAACAAGCACATGATGCGGAACATATTTTCTTGCTTTTATAGCGAGTACGTCATAGATGCATTTTCATGTTTGCACCATAGTCTACTTATAAAAAAAGTTGTCTTCAAATGAGAAATGCCGTGCAGCAAACAACTGCAGCTACAACTACCACCTGAAACTCGGAAAATCTATTGTAAGTGAAAAAAAAAATAGTCAAATGTTTCAAGTCCACCTTTTTTGCTTTTGTTTTTAAAGCCCTAAGGTCAGGGTCATTGCTTTTTAGATCCTATGTATGTATAAAGTTAATCTCAGTTGTTGCTAATAACAAATTTGTTATGCAAACGTTTGTCATGATCTCATATCAAAATCGTGTTTTGTTTTTTCTTAACTACAGAATTTATGTGTGTTTCACTAGGAAGCTATGATGCGAAAGATAAATTTTAATTGCTTATGCGCCCTTAGGTTATGCTACGCATATGTATACGCAGTGGAAATTCAATGGCAGAGAAAGAGCGCAAGAGAGAGGAGAGAGAGAGAGTGTGGCACGTAGCTAATACTTTTTCGCCATGTTTTGCATATGCTGTCAGTGTTTAGTGTAGCAATATTGTCATAATAAAAAGCGAAAAAAGTAAAGTAAAGTAAAGTAAGTAAATATTATCATAATAAGTTGTGTAAATTATTTTGCTACTGTTGACATTTGTTGGGTAGAAAATTTAATTGGAAAAATGGTAATTGACACGGGGAGAGAAGCTTAAACAGGACTTGCATTTTCGGTGAGTAAAATTTCTGATAAGCAAGAATGTTAGGTTTCTAGGCCCCAATAAATCAAGAAAACCAAAAGATAATGTTATGCTATCAACCAGTGAGAGGCATAGAGTGTAGTGCTCAAAAACCGTGCAATACTACAAGCTAAAGAATTCAAAATGGATATTATGATTTGCTCTCAATTATCGTTGGTATCGAGAGAACTTAATAAACAAGTTGCACAATTTCGGATTGCTCCTCAAACCATTGCCACTTTAATAATCCAAAGAGAGCAATATAAGAGATTTCGTCTTGATGCTAAGAAATAACTACAACCATAATATGTGCAAGAGCAAAATAACGAAAAGTAACAGTACATTTCTCTTTGACTCGACATTCGTTAGAGTGAGAATTTTTCGTTTCAATCACACAAAAATGAACGAACAAGTATGAATGTATGAAAGAGTAGGAAAGGGATCTAAGTAAATTACTGCTACCAAGAAGAAATAAGGACGAACATCAATTGCGTTCTTTTATATCACTCCTTTTTCAAGACGATTATTCTATGCCCTTGGACATGCTGTGTTAAAAAGTACAACAAAATACAAGAGCTCTGGAGCAATAGGGAGTAGTCCATTTCTCGGTGCTGAGAGCTCAATGATTTCTCCAATGATGATCCAAAATTCTACTGCGTAAGGATTGCTATGACCTGTACTTTTACATTTTAATTACTTCTTCCTCGTTGTCGTGCATTTTCTCTCAGTTTTCCTGTCTGTCCAAATCCAAAGGATATTCTAATGCAATTACAGCGTCAAGTGAAGAAGTGATCCAACCATCTAGCATCTCCTTATCGGACTTTTATTATGTATAGGTATAAAACTAAGAAGCACCGCTGCATTTTCCTTCAGCGTATTTTTTTTTTATGTTCATTTATTTTTGTTCTTGTTGTTTATTTTTTTATTGTTTTTTTTTGTTTTTGTTTTTGTTTTTTATAATACTTTTTTCCTGATTTCAGTGGATTTTAATATTCAAAAGTTGGTAACACTGATTTAATAATAAAAATTACTCTCTTTTACATTTTATCAGTAATTTACATACACATACTCACACAATTATGTGAAGAAGAAAGTGCAGTTGTATCTCTTTCTATCATTGCATTTTGTTTTAAGTATGTATATCGAATTTAAACAAGAGAGTTTTTTTCATACGTGTCTAGAAGCACTCACTTTTTGTTATTACTCACTCACTTATTAATTTTCAGAGAAATTTCTCAAAACAAATGATAACTGTTTTTAATAACCGATGAGTAAGATGAGATAATTTATCGTGTGTTCTCAGTACTCTGCTTATATGTAAGCGCTCTTTTTGTATACTTTACGAGCGCTCTTTTAGAGCTTCCGGAATGTTTGATATTAATTCTCTCTTTCTATGGCATGCAAAGGAAAAAGTATATGAGCTATAAAGCGCCTGCTGCTGACAAAGGTGGTACAACGTACTGAACTGGAAAAAAAATATTTAAAAAAATTCTAGAGGCTTCTTAACCGAAAACTGCCACTCTTTAATGGCACATCAGCCCATTGGGGGTCTAGATTGTGTTCTGCTAGCCTCATCTTTAAGTGTTCCAAAGGTAAAAATTAAATTCACAAATAATCACCAAACGATAATCATCAACGAATAACACCAAAAGCTCTTAAAGAAAAACCAATACAAAAAAAAAACAAAACAAAATGCAAAAAACACAAGGAGAAATTCTCACATTAAAATTCATTCACTTCGATGTTGATGGCTGGTGTGTGGTGATGCTGATGATGCTGATGATGCCTTGCGGCAACAATAACCAAATCAAACCGATATGAAACAAAAGAATCGTGCAACAAACATCAGGTTCAATGTGTTTTCATTGAGTAGGAAGTGCGAGTGGCATTCGTACATAAAGGGGGAAAAAAGCGTTGGACACCAGCAGCAGCAACATAAGCCTGCATTCATGAGCCGAAATCAAACTTTATAAGCCAAAAAAAAAAAAAAACGAAGAAGAAACACTGTCAGAAAAACGCAGTGGCCACTAACGGCAGCAACAGCAGCAACAACAACAAAAAATAATAAAAACAAAACAAAAATATTGTTGCTCGAACACATGTTGAAACGAACGGTAGCTCTGAAGCACAAACAAGGCGACTTACTTACTTTGACAGACACAAAACGCACATACCAAACGGCAACAACAACAACAACAAAAACAACAACCGACAGCAGCAAGAACAAAAGAAGCAATGGGACAGCAACTGAAGCGCTAAAATTGGTAACAACTTGTAACAGCAACAGCTTCAGTTCTCCAGCCGCAGCAGCAGCAGCAACAACAATAATAGTTAGGGATTAAAAAAACCTTTTAAAGAAACCAAAAAGCGCCAACAATGAGGGAGTCGTCCGTTGGTCAGCCAAAGCCAAAGCCAAAGCCAAAGTTTATTGCAACTGACAACTCTCAATGTACCAAAATTAGTGGCCAGTTGCTGCTGGTCGTTGTGGTGGTGGTGGTGGTGGTGGCGTCGGCTAACAGCAGCTGTTACCCTCCACAGATGATATGGATGTTGATGATGTTGCTACATGCAGCGGAATGTGCCGTGCATTCCGGTACGCGCTTCTTTCTTCATGTCGTTCTTTCGTTCTTTCGTTCTCCGTGTGCGAGTATTCAAGTCACTTTGCTTTTTGCATTTCTGTTTTTTCCTTTCTCGATTTTTGGGAGGCCGTCATTGTCCAGCCTTCTTATTTGGCTGTGGGATTTTGTGTGTTCGCTGCGCATATGGGTTCATAAATATAGTTTTGATGCTACACTCGTTCGTGTTGCTGTTGCTCTACATTTGAGGTGGCTACTGTTTTGTGGATGTCGTTATTGTTGTTGTTGTTGTTGTTGTTGTCGCTGCCACATAAGTTCACACACTCATCGTATGTAGGATAAACTAAGTTCATAAGTGGGTCGTCAACGGTCGCACTACAAAAAATTTTTGCGATTCTTTTAACTGTTGATGCTCAGCAAATGTTCACAAAACTGGAATTTGAAGACTAGGAAGCGAGTGAAGGTCATTTGTTTTTTTTTTTCTTATTTTTTTTAAGTGAGTTTTCGGTCGGTTTAGTTTGCATTGGAATGCGCTAACTTAGTTTCTACTTGTTGTGTACCCTTTTGTTTTTCTTCTTTCTAACAGTTTAAGCTGAACTCATGTGCCTTTTTTTTGTTAAAAATTCATGTAAATTATGAATGAAAGAATTCGTGTAGCAATTACAATTGAACAATGGCGATTATCAACTTTGGCATCACTTTTGGTTGGAAAACATTAAGGCTTCAATACTCCAGAATCAATTCTTAAGAATCTGCGATTTGCATGCTTCTTGTTCTTGAATTCCACCAATGGGATCTCTAGTATTCTGTAGAAGTAGTGATCATAACTGATGACTCATGACTGTTGACACAATCATGAGTTATGATTTATCTAGAAATCTTAGATAATTAAACCGAACGCTATTCGTTTAAAAGTTTGTGATTACGCGACTTTAAGCGAGTAGAGAATGGTGTTGTATTGAAAGAGCTTTGAAAAGTTTATACGGATAACTAAGTGAATTTGGCAGGATTCGGCTTCACACAACAGCCCATGGAGGGCGTAGGACGAGCTTTTTGCAGCATGCACTCATGTTGTGCGTGTTTGGACTTGACAGTGGAACTTATAACTTTATCTCTTTTTAATTTTTATAATCTCCAACAATAAATCGGATGCATTTCAAAGTGTCCAAGACTTCCTGTGTGACTACCCGTCTCTAGCAAGTTCTAGACTCAATCTTCAAAGGTCTAGGGAAGGCTGTTAGCATCAAGTTGGTTACTCTGTTACACTGGACACTACAAATGAAGCTTTCCAGCCCAGGGAGTAGTAACTGCTTAACCTAACCTAAGTAGCCCATTAGTCAGACAGCATTAATTACTGTTAAGTTTTTTGGGCATATTAAAGATGAAGTTTAAAAATGCAACTCTGTAGCCAAGTTTGAATAGATGCAACCCTGAGCCAAAGGATGAATTGAGTTAATTGGTCACCACATAACACACTAATTTATGAGTTTAGGAATTTTGGTTTTGCTCTTGGAATAAAAAACTTTCATCTCATCAGCCAGAAAATGTATCAACTTAACTTTAGCAATTTAGTACAAAAGTTGAAACTTACTTATTATTATTATTACTTTCTGCATACATACATACTCGTAACTGTACAGGGTGCGACATCTTTTTTGTCGGCCTGTAAAAATTGAATAGCTTTAACATTTATCAAACGTTTGACTTGAGTGTACATGTTTTTGGAACGTCAATTCAGTACGAAACGTTTCACACCGAAACAACGCGCCGAAATATTGACGCTGAACATTGAAAATAGTCGTTCAGTTGTGTTAGCTCAACGTGCATAACATCGAAAACATCGTGGCCAACACAATCACCTTCTGACAACACTATTCGTCGTTTGGTGTCGAATTTTGTGGAGCATGGGACAATGAATGGGAGTTCGACGACAAGCCGTTAATATCATCAACGACCAAGACGTTCCAATGAACTAGTTGAAGCGGTAAGAGAGAGAGAGTGTTGCCGAGAACCCACATGTGTCATATCGTCACCTCGCTCAGCAGTTTGGCGTCAGTGGAACCACTTTGAAAGATGATTTGCATTTTTACCCCGTATAAAGTTTCAATTGACTCAAATAATATTTCCAACAGACCGTTCACGTCGCTTGGAATACGGCCAATCAGTCGCTTCGCTCGATTGGTTGACATTGAACATGATTTTTGGATGGAAATTTTGATGACCGACAAGGCTCATTTCACACTCTCTGGCACGGTTAACAAGCAAAATTGCAGCATTTGGGGAACAGAGAATCCACATGATATCCATGAAACTCCAAACCAAAACCATCTTTGGACCATTTTTCTTTAGAGAAGGCGAAACAGTCGATGGGAATCGATATCGCTGGAGGTTGGCTCATTATGTCTGACCACAAATGTGTGATAAAGGGTTGGTCTGGAGGGTTACTGGTTTCAACAAGACGGTACGCCCTGCCACACTGCAAATCAAATGCAAATGCAGTTTCTGCAACGAAAATTGCCTGGATTTGGGGGGGGGGGGGGGGACATTAACTGGCCAACCAGATCTCCACATTTGACCCTTCTCGACTTCTTTTTGTGGGGTTATTTGAAAAGCAAAGTGTACGGCCAGCAAGCCTCACACCATTGACGACCTCAAGGCGAACATTCGTGCCGAAATCATCGCTGTACCGACCGAGGTGCTCGAAAAAGTGATGGAAAGTGCAGTAAAAAGGGCACATTCTGCTTTGGTCAATAAGGGCTGGGCGGCCACTTGATTGATGATTGATTCAAAAACCAGGCAAAAAAATAAAAATACGTCATAAATGGAAATCGGTTGGTTTTTTTTTGAAAGTTATTCAATATTCACATACGGACATAAAAGATGATGCACGCTGTATATTTACTTAACTAATAAGAAATCCCACGGAGATTCATCTGCCATGAAACCTCTGAACTGTAAGACTTTCAAATGTCTTTCAAAAATCTACATGCTTCATGATTTTGCTATATATATAGTAAGTATATCGCTTCTTCAGATATGTATGTATGCAGTAGGTGCAAGCATAAAATTTCCATTGGTGCGTTTTGTTTTTTTTTTTTTTTGGTTATTTTTGAGACACACAAAACAAACAAACAAACAAACAAACTCTCAACATCTGCAATCTGAGTAAAACTTATGTATGAAATTTCGAGCAAAAAAGATTATTGCACTTTTGCAATCGCCTGCGTGTTGATATAAAATTTATGAGCACAATTTTCGTTAATGCATTTTCGTGTTATGCCATGATTACCAAATGTAATTCACGCGCGCCAAGCCAAAGCCAAAGCCAAGCCAAAGCAAAGGCACAAGCAACAAACAACAAGCGCAACAACACATGCATCGATTCCAGGCAATGGACTCTTGTTGTTGTTGTTGTTGCTGTGTGCTGTGTGTTTGCGGTTCACCAGCATTCTGCCACCATTCCACCAAAGAAGCAAAACCAGGCAAGCTACCATCATCAACACAGCAGCCAAACATCAAGTAAAGCATCTGCATCTGGTGGCTGTTGCTGCTGCTGCTATTGCTGTTGCTACTCCAGAAGCTGTAACACTTGAACCGTTGATCACTGTTGGTTCGATTATTGTTGCTGCTGTGGTTGTTGCTGTTGTTGTTGTTGTTGTTGTTGTTGTTGTTTATTATTTGCTGCTAACTATGCAACTAACAAAAAAAAAGAAAAAATAAAACATTTCCAGTCAATTGTTTCATTTGAAGCAATTCTTTGCTGCCTCCATTTACCCACCAATATATTTTCGAATTCTTTTTATTATTATTTTTTTTTTTGGTTTTTTGTTTGTTTTCAAGTAAGGTTGCTGTATGCCCCTGTATGCCTTTCGTTTGTCCGTCCGTCTGCATGTGTACGACAACTATGCCGCATTTTTGCCATTTCAACCACTAGCAGGAGCAACGGCGGCAATAGCCGCATAAGCTCCAATTTCGGTATTCTGATACCCAGAAACAAAAAAAACAAAGTGATTCAATTGTTGTTGCTGCTATAGTTTCACCATGTTTCAGTTCACTTGCTGGTTGTTGTTCCTCGTTTTCTACATTTTTTTCGGTGTTCACCTACAACCAATTCATTTCTTTATGTTTCATGTTTCCCGTACAACACTCGATTCAGTAGAAAAGGCAGCAGCAGCAGCAGCAGCAAGCAGCGCAGAAGAGCAACAACAGCAGCATCCTTACCAAAAAAACAAAACAAAAAAAACACAAGTGAGCCGGACATAAGGATGGACAGACATGCATACATGCATACCATATGTATGTACTCGTATGTAGATCTACATGTGTATGGATGTGAGTCGTTGTTGCTGTTGTTGTTGTTGTTGTTTCTCAATTGAATTTTGGCACTAAATGCATGGATACCAATGGCTAAGTGGTCAAATTCTGAGCTCTATGCAAAAAATGCACAAAAAAGCCAACAACAACAACAAAAACAATTAGGTTGCAGCATTATGTGTTTTATTTTTTTATTCGCTGGTTTGTTTGGTGTTTGAATGTGGCAGCAATATGTAGCTGCTGCTGCTGTTATTGTAATATAGTATGACGATGATATTTTTGGTATGTGGCATTTGGTTTTGGTGTTTCTTTTGCTGCTGCTGCTGCTGCTGCTCTTTGCTGCTGTTGTTTGCTGTGCATTTTTACAAATGCGTATATTTGTAATTTGCTTGTTGTTGTGCTACATATTTTACGCTTTTCAATGCCTAATGTGTCACGTAATTTGAATTCCGAAATATTTTTGCATGTCTTTGACATTTCGTATCCGTGCGTGTGCTGTGCGCAAAATATGAACCGATTTACCGTTATCAACAGTAGCAGCTACCCACCAACGTCACATGATCCCCCGAAAAGGATTTGTTAGTTATGCATAAATAACTGTGTAGTGCAGTGTACTATATATCGTTTAAAGGTGGCATGTGGCCAGTCAAATCAGCTGCAGCGGCGGATTCACAGAAAGAGTGTTAAGTTAGGCGGCACAAATTATGTTGATTTGACAATTTATAGCAGTTGGGGAACTTTCAGTGCAACACTGCGCTTAAAATACAAAGCACCATCTAGCGGTTGATAGCAGTTTTCTATTAGGGGTGTTAGGCAGCGCTATTTTCTATTACTTGGTGGTTGCACGCAATGGGTCTGGATCATTTGTTGTAGCCCAGCGAAGGAGATTTGAATTCAATACGAAACCAGAAAGAAGCTAATAAGGTTCGATCCTTAGTACATTTCTATAATTTTCTAGATTGAAGAGTATTAAATAAGCTTATCGAGCACAATCACGAATTGAAATTATAGTAAAATAAGCAAATTCAAAAGAAGAAAAGGAGAAAGGGAACAAAAATTTGAGGACTTTCTTCGCCACAAATATCTGAACCAAGAATATTGAAAAAAAATTAATTTAATTTACTTTTTTTCACTACAGAGAAAAATCAGTTATTCGATTCATAAATAAGATATCTTAAAATACATACGATGGTAGATCAATAAGTACCCGTGTGTGAAGACAGGTGGCGTTGCTGAGGGAAGTTGGCATTACCGTTGTGTACTGCCATCTGCCACACGACACCACACTAAATTTCAAACTGATTCATAGGTTAGATTTTATTTGGCAGCCATTAGTATCACACGTGCTCGTGTTTCGCGATAAAATGGAAAAAGAACATTATCGATCCGTAATTCGCTTTTTACTTTTGGATGGAAAAACATGCGTAGAAATAAAAGCGAAGTTAAATGCTGTCAATGGGGACCCTTCACCATCTATGACAACCGTAAGATTATCAACGAATTAACGAATTTAAACGTGGTCGTTCATCTGTTTTTGATGAGGAGCGTCCAGGCCGCCCCCGGCATACGTGGTTACCGAGGACATCGTTGAAAAGGTCCGCGACATGATTCTCACTGATCGCTGGACGAAAGTGCGCCAAGTTGCAAAGGCCGTAGGAGTTTCGTACGGAACGGTAGTTAATATTTTACATGATAGGTTAAGCATGAGAAAGGTGTCGGCCCGATGGGTTCCGCGATTGCTTACGGTGGGCAACAGCGGTTGCGGAATTGTCGCGGTCAAATTGCATGAATTGAACTACGAATTGCTGGCGCACCCACCGTACTCGACCGACTTGGCTCCCTGCATCTTCTGTTCGTTCCCTTACTTTACTTTACTTTACTTTTAATGGCACAACAGTCCATGGAGGGCCTAGGCCGAGCTTTTCGCATCCACTCATGTTGTGCGTGTTATATTTGTACATGAATGGAAGGGCCTACAGTTTAATACCGAATCCGAACGGCGAAGTGAAAAGCTTTTCATAGCAGTTTTTACTCTTGTAGGTTTGCCATTGCCTGCCAAGTGGCAAGAGGTGGTGCCGTGTAGAAAAATAATTTTTTCTACTTTTTGATTTTGCCTGTGCTGAGATTCGAACCCCGGACACTCTGCGCAGCAGTCCAACGCATTACCACTACGCCACAGCGACCACACATTCATTCCCCAACATGAAAACGTGGGTCGAGGGGAAAGCATTCAGCTCAAACGAGAAGGTTATCGTCGAGACAGAAGCAAATCGTATTTTTTGGAGGGGTTAAAGAAATGGCAGAAGAGTTGGGAAAAGCGAATTGTACTAAAAGGAGATTACGTTGAAAAATAGCAAAAACATTTTGTGAAAAACTTGCCTCTTCATTCCTAACACGGGTACTGATTGATCTACCCTCGTATATTGTGGTTTGGAATCGATCAAACTATTACTTCAAACACTAGATTTGATTCAGACCGGGAAATATTTGATTTTGATCTGGAAACTATGGTAAATCATACCGAAATTCAAACTTAGTTCCGGTAAAAATGAGACCAAAAAATTCGAACTAAAAGATCTAATCAAAAATTATAAAAAATCGGCAGTAAATTTAGTTTAAATTTCAGATCAAAAATCATACTTATTACTAACCAAATATAAGACCAAAATTTAGACAGGGTTCGAAACAAAAGTAACACCAAAATTTAATCAAAATTTAAACCAATCTTATTCTGCCAACAATGCGACCAATACTGTAACGAAATTCCAAGAAAAAAACAGCAACAGATCAACCAAAAATCAGAACAATTTCAAATCAAACTTTAAATGGAAAACCAGAAAAGTCAGTTCAAAAATCAGATCAAAGTTAAGATATAAAAATTAATTTAAAAAATTCAAACTAAGTTCTGACCAAAAATCAGACAAAAGGGAAACAAAAGTCAGAAAAAAGTTGACAACAAAGCTCATCCATTTTTCTTCGGCAGGCAATGGCAAAACCTTCAAGAGAGAAAATTTCCTATGAAAAGCTTTTCACTTTGTTGCCGTTTGACCAAAATTCAAACTGAGTTCGGGACCAAAAACTCAAGGAAAACTCAGACTGAAATTCAGGTTCAAATTTGGATAAAGTTCGTATAAAAATTACATCGAAATTCAAACAAAAATTAAAACTTAAGCTCAAAATTAGGTAAACAACCACAACCAAACCAAATCAAACTGAAATTACGAACTAGTGGCTCCTCTAGATCCTGCACTGAAATTAACACATACTACTGTGGGCAAAAGCTAGTAAGACTTTGTTCATAATTTCAAATTTTTTTATTCATTCTTCCAAATCTATTTCGTCCCCTTCAAAGTAATCCCCCCCCGGCCCCAATATACTTGTGCCAACGTTTTTTCCAATTCTCGAAACAGTTGTTAAAGTCCATTTCCGGAATAGCCTCCAATGCGCTTAGCGATTCATGTTTAATGTCTTCAATTGACTCAAAACGGTAACGGTGTCCACGAAGCGGTTTTTTGAGTTTAGAAAATAGCCAAAAGTCACACGGTGCTAAGTCAGGCGAATAGGGTTGTAGGGTGGTTGCGGAACGATATCAGTCGAATTTTTGGCAAAATGGTCTCGTAAAACCAATGCAGTGATTTTGGAACCAATCGTGCATTCACTCTTCTTAGGCCCAAATGATGTTTTAAAATGGTTTTCACTCATCCTTCCGATATTCCAACGATGCCAGTAAGGTCTCTGACTGTTAATCGTCGATGTCGATTCTCGAGCACCAATTCCTTGATTTTATTGACGTGTTGATCATCAGTTGATGTTGATGGCCGTCCTGGACGTGGTTCGTCGTCAACGCGTTCTCGACCATCTTTGAACAATTTGTACCAATCAAAAACACTTGCTCGCGACATACAATTATCACCGAAGGCCTTTTGCAACATTTTGAACGTTTCGGCACCAGAAATTTGATTCAGTACACAAAATTTAATGGAACTTCTTTGTTGAATAATTTCATTCATTGTGAAAATCGCCGAATGCGCTTTTTGTACTTCAGAAAGACAAGCGTATCCTAAACACTAATGATTATTTTGATGTGACATTTGGCACAGATGTCACCGACAGTCATACCAACCTTAAAAAAATAATATTTTGATGAATGGGTTTCCTCGCGAAATTTAAATTAAAAAGTCTTACTAACTTTTGCCCACAGTAGCATCAACAATTTTGAGGTATAAATACAAACATGAGTTCTGTATAAATGTCAAGCCTCTCAAACTTTCCGTTCAACGACATCTATTGCATATTTTTTATGCGTGTAGATTCCACAAACGCATTTCTACATATGTACATATGTATGTATGTATGTATGTATGTATGTATTAGGATATGATAGAAATAAATTTTACTTATATAGCACCGATTTCACAGATTTGTAAATCCCCTTCTCAACAAACACAAGAAACGTCTAATCATTTATCAGTCTTTCGTTTCCTTGCATTACATTCAAAACATTAAATTGACTTCAATCATTTGCTTCATGACTCGAGAGCATGCAACATTTTCAAGTCTACGCGTTGCAACAATTCAACAGCAGACACGTAATCAATCATCTGGAGAGTGCAACAACAAAAACAAACCGAATAATAAATGCAAAAATATGGTATCTATGAAATAGTAGAAGAAAAAAATCCAACGCACAATAAGCGCAAATGACATCGCCTGCATAAATGCATCAGCATCAGCAATAGCAATAGCAATAACAACAACAACAACAACAATCAGTTACCAAAAAACAACTGCAAAAAGTAAAAGATTTCCATAAAACTGAAAATGCGAATGTGAAAATATTATTGCAACATATAAGCGTCGTGGTGCGATGTGGCGCGGCGCGGCGCATGCGTTTTTGCAGCAACTTCAAATCCTTCTGCTCTTTACTTCACTCTGCCCTGCCATATACTCCCCCACTTGGTTCAGGAATCTATTTTGTTGTTGTAGTTGTTGTTGTTGTTGTTGTTGTTGTTGTTGTTGTTGTTGTTGTTGTTGTTGTTGTTGTTGTTGTTGTTGTTGTTGTTGTTGTTGTTGTTGTTGTTGTTGTTGTTGTTGCTGTTGATGTTGCTGTTGTTGTTGTTGTTGTTGTTGTTGTTTTTCTTGACATTTGCTAACGATCTGCGCATGTCAAAATAACATTGTGTTGTTGTTTTTGTTGTAGCATTGGTAGGCAGATATATCTTGCCATGTCATTACTCAAAGCATTCATTTGTCCGCGCTCTCTCATGCCGCAATCGTATTTTTCGCACAGCATTCATCTATCCATCCATCTATTTATCTACTAACTATAATATAATATATGCATACACATACACACTCCATATTCGTTTGCTAGAATTGCTCCTTAGCTCCCTGCACGCCGCTGGTTGTTTGCGTTAGGCTTTATGGGCGAACGATACACAGCAACAACAACAATGAAATGTTTTTCCAGGTGACCAAATCAATTTTTGATTGTGTCAAAGCACCTTCTTTTTTTCTTTCTTCTTTTTTGCTCTCTTTGGATATACATACATAAACATAATGTCCATGAATACAAAAACAAATGTCTTCGTTCATTTGTATTTATCTCTTATACTTATAATCCATTGCTCTCCTCTCTCTCTTCCACTAGCAATACAATCAAATACAATTGCCTCTTTCTTTACTCTCACGACAATGTTGGTGGACTAGCACCTAACTCTCCTAAACTTCTTATGTGTTAATTTTGCCACCCATACCACCTCGTATCTCTCATTCCAACCAACCAATCGAACTCTCCTGAAGCATCTCTCACCACTCTCTCTCTCTAAGCTAACACCACAATCAAACTCCTTGAACCACTGCATGCCTACGTATGGAAGTGTGTATGAACTCGTATGTATGTTAAGGAATTTGTTACTGCGTTTATTGTTGTTGTTGTTGGCTGTTTGTTGTAAGTATGTTTGCATATGTCTGGTTGTCGTTTATGTTGTGTCGCACAGCTACCGCTGTGGCTCAGCGCATTGCATTCGCAAGCTCGAGCGCGACAACTAAAGTTATGCACTTTTCTGATGTTATACACGCCTACGCAACATAAACATTTGTTATTATTGCTGTTGTTGTTGTTGTTGTTGTCGTTGCTGCTGCTATTGTAGGCTGTTAAGGATGTTTTTTGGGATTTGTATTTATTTTTCTTCCTACCCTCTCTCTTACCCTAACAGAAGTTGTTGATTCAACATTCAACGACAACAAAAAGTCGGTCAATTTTTCTTTTCATTAGATTCGCATTTGGTATTGCTAAGAGAGCTCAGGAATTTCATGTGAAGCGTTGCTAGCTGTACGCCCACGCATTGAGCGTACCATATTCAAGTATTGGTCAAGTGGCTAACGTTTTTTATTTTGTTGTTTTCGCTAGTCCAAATAGAAAGCTCTTCAACAATAAGTTACTAACAAAGTCCATTGCATGTGAGCGTACGTACGTAATGCTCCTCAGTTAGTTCGTTAACTAGCTGCAAAAATATAATACTTTAACAAATTAAAAGTGGGAACTAAGCGGTTTTTAGTTTTCTTTATGCATTTAAATAAATACGTATGTACCATAAGTAAATGCCATTTGCATTTCATTAAATTCCACATTTTAAATGCAATATATCATTTCCATGTGTTTTTTTTTTTTAGTTATTCAATTGTTGCATTCTATGTGACTGTTTACACTAGCACAAGCATGAAAGATTGTACACAAGAGGCAGGTATAAAAGTAAGGTAGTATGCAAGAGAGAGAGATAGAGAGAGAGAGAGAGAGAGAGAGAAGTTGTGCGCTCTTCTACTTACTACCTTACTTTTCTACCTGTCTCTTTTGCAGAGTCTGTCATGCTTGCGGCAGTGTAAACAGCTAAGGTGTACTACGTTCTTTGATTACCAAAATACTTATAACAAGATGTCGCTGTGTGTACAGCTTTGAAGTAATTGGAACTAGGACAACTTTAGGTTAATATTATCGTAGCTAATTCGTTCCAATCGCGGTCGCTGTGGTGTAGTGTGGTGTAGTGGTAGTACGTTGGACTGCTACTCAGAGTGTCCGGAGTTCGAATCTCGGCACAGGCAAAATCAAAAAGTAGAAAAAATAATTTTTCTCCATGGCACCACCTCTTGGCAGGCAAAGGCAAACCTACTAAAGTAAAAATTGCCTATGAAAAGCTTTGCACTTCGCCGTTCGGATTCGGTATTAAACTGTAGGTCCCTTCCATTCATGTACAAATATAACACACACAACATGAGTGGATGCGAAAAGCTCAGCCTAGGTCCTCCATGGGCTGTTGTGCCATTAAAAGTAAAATGTAGATTCGTTCCATATTCATATACAAATACAGGGTGTTTTTTTAGAAATGTGGTTTTCAAGAAGAAATAAAACGCATATATAGTAATTTGCTGTTATGGCCAAGACTTTAGCTTTATTATAAAGATAAAGATTTGCCATTATGTTTTAAAAACGATTTCGGGTAAGTGGCCCGAACCGCGGCTGGTTCGAATAAATTCCAGCCGAGAGTCCCAATTTTCGACCACTTTTTGTCAGTAATAACGTGCCGAATATTCTCTTCCAAGGTCCGAGTCAATCGTCTCGGGCTTATCTGCGTAGACAAGCGACTTCACATAACCCAACAAAAAATAGTCCAGCGATGTTAAATCGCACGATCTTGGAGGCCCCGATGTACAGACCGATGACGCGAGATAATGCACTAACCACAAGTTTCCTTCAATAAATTGATTGTTTCGTTGGCTGTATGGCATGTAGCGCCGTCTTGTTGGAACCAAACACCAAAGGTCGTCCACATCAACAACCTCCAATTCACAATTCAGGCACGAAAAAAGTCATTAATCATGGCTCTATAGCGTTCCCCATTGACTATAACATTATGACCGGCTTCATCTTTGAGGAAATATGGACCAATGATTCCCTCTGCCCATAAAGCACAACAAACAGTGACTTTTTGAGGATGTAATGGCGTCTCAACAATGGTTTGAATGGCTTGTGGCTTATGATCACTCCAAATGCGACAATTTTGTTTATTAACGTACCCATTCAAACAAAAGTGAGCTTCATCGCTGAACAAAATTTTCTTGTGAAAATCGTGATCGGTGGCCATCTTGTTTTTGGAATAAATTTGCATGATTTGCAAACGTTCTTCAGGAGTAAGTCTATACATTATGAAATGGCAAACCAAACTGAGCATATATCAAGTGACAGCTGTCAAAAAGATCAACTCCGAAAAAAGTATTACCAGATTGAAAATCACACTTCTAAAAACAAAACACCCTTTATAACACGCACACGTGAATGGATGCGAAAAGCTCGGTCTAGGCCCTCCATGGGCTGTTGTGCCATTCAAAGAAGAAGAACAACGAATTCGGATTCCTTCGACCTTCGAAACAAAAAACTGAAATAATTACTGATTCTACTTCTTTTTCCATTTAACAAGACTTTGCTGGCATATCGATTGTGGCCTTGGCTCACGCTGAGTGTAATGCTGTTTTCGAAGATTTGACTTTTCGGCTCGAGCTATGATACGTTTTTAGAAGAATTTTTGTTTATACTCGTACCATATATCGATTAAGATTGGTATAATCTAAGTGTAGCTCAGGTTTAACATTCATAAGTAGAGATTGTTTCCAAATACTAATCTAGATTATTAAGATGAGATAAGCTAAACAGTGGAGTCAATTCAGTTTTGGTTTCACGCGTGACTTGGCATAATTGGCTCAGACTTGAGCTCGAGCTCATATTTGCGTTCGGATTCAGATATGAGAACGATATTGGACTTGGGTGCAAGTTTACAATTGAGTTTGGGGTTCAAGTTTTCGGTTCGGGCTTAAGTTTAAGCACAAACTTGTGTCCGCGCTTACACTTGGGTTCAACGTCACATCTGAATTCGGGTTCAGTTTTGGGCTCAAATTGAGACTTGGATTTTTTTAATACGATGTGTGTTTTAAATAATCTGATTCACCGTGATCATAGTGCGCTGGTCACTTCGCCGTTCGGATTCGGTATAAAACTATATGCTCCTTTCATTCAAGTACAAATATAACATGTACAACATGAGTGGATACAAGTAGATCGGTCTAGTGCCATTAAAAGAAGAAGATGAGTCGATTTGCATCTATAGGTGAAACCAATGAAGCTATTTGCATCCATTTTAAATTCTTACATTAACTTCTAAGACAAAGTTCAGAATCGAACATATTAATCCCTTGCGTGTCAAAGCAGCATTGATGAGTTCGATTCTAAGTTCACATTTGGATTCGGGTTTCGACTTGCTATACTTAGTTTTCAGTTTAAATTTTTATTTCAAAAAGTTTATTTTCTTATTATTTTCGAAAATCTTGAAGAGCAAATATGTTCAGGCTGACGAGATGTTGTGCGTTTAAAATACTCTGATTCACCGTGACCATAGTGCGCTGGTGCGCTTCGCCGTTCGAATTCGGTATATGCTTTAGGCTCAGTTTAGTTGCAGTTTCAAATAAAATAATGAAATGAGTTGGGGTAGGTTTAGCTTCTGCTTGCGGTTTGGATTAGATATCATATTTTGGGATTAGGGCACAGATATATGGGCTCAGTCTTGGGCTTGTTAGCCCAAGGACCACCTTAGCTGAGGTGGTTGAAAAACTGAAAGTATTGAAACTATTCAGTTGAAATTCTTATGACTTTATGCTGAAAATCTCAAAGGAGTTGAAGTGGAATAATTCGCTGAAGAAGAATGCTCCAGTTTTGATTAGTATTGCAAGACATTTTCACTATTGTATGAAAGTTTTAAAGTCACTGCTATATTTTTTTTGTTTACAACAGATGGCGTTGATAACTTTTAAGTCACGAGATTTCACTTCTAAACTAAAAACGTTCTTCCCTTTTGTGAATTTATATTAAATTGAATTAAAAAAGTTTTTTATTGAGGAAAAACAATAGATCGGACATTTTCCAACCTTCCAAACTTCCTCTCCACCAAAAATTGCAATGAAATTTATTTTGAAAAAAACAAAAAACAAACAAAATATCACACATTTAATCAAAAAGTAATTTCCAAGTACTTAAGCAGCAATTAAGTAAACTCCTTTTATTGACTCCCTATGTACATCTCATTTATCACTTCCATTCAGTAAATTAAATGAGAATCTTATCAATGGCAACTTGTAAGCAAGATCAACGACAATAGCCCAACTGGCAACGGCAAAAGGAACAGCAAGCAGCAACACGTGAAAGCAGCAACACGTGACCAGTGTAAATTGATCGCATACAACTTTGCACTTCAGCAACAAACAACAACAACAACAACAGCAGCAGCAGCAGCAAGTATGGAAGAGCTCATATATCAAAAGCAAACTGAAGTCAATAATATCAGCAACAGCAGCGCACGCAGTTATGTAATTTCATAATTCACTACAAACAAACAAACAAACAAACAACAACAACAACAACAAAATGCATATACCAAATCAAAGAAAAGATGAAATAAAAAGAAAGGATGGAGAGAACGACTGAACGACTGAATGCATATTCATACATACCAAAATATGCACATGTGGATGCATATACGATCACTAAGGGTACCCAGTGATCGTGGCGGTGCTGATGATGATCATGCTCGATCACGAAGATCATGAAAGAATGGAGAATTCTGAAGAGTATAAACTTACAAATGTGCAATGCATGCATGGATAAAGTCAACCCACACACACTCACACACTCTCACACACACACACAGGCACACACAGGCACACACAGGCACACACAGGCACACACAGGCACACTCTTAACGATAAAGGCATATAAATAAAAATGCACGCAAATAAACACGAATGCAATCGACACAGAGCAAAGGCAACAGCAATAGCAGCAACAGCAGCACCAGCAGCATCATTAAAACATTCTTTAAGAACTCGTAAATCACTTGAGATATCATATGTGGTTGTGTGTTTGTGTGTGTGTGTGTGTGTGTGTTTGCACCTGTGCAGCTTCTTGTAAGTATGTATAATATGCACATGTGTGTGATCGCAGGTGTTGAGTTCCAGCATCAGCTGAAGGAAACACGCGCCAAAATGCCAAATGCAAGTAAACGAAAGAGTCTGAGCATTGTAAAATTGCCGAGAAGATCAAGATTACATTTGGGCAACATCAACATCAACAGCAGCAGCAGCAGCAGCAACAGCAGCAACGTTCCTTTTTTTGCACTGTTCTCATGCATCTTTCTTCTTCTTTTTCTTCTCAGTCTTCTGTTGCTGGTTCATCTGCTGTGAAAGCCCTAGTGTTGTTGCTTGTTTACTGAAATGCAATAAATGCACAATGTCGTAAGTAGGTAAGTAGGCAGATTTTTTTGCGCTACTGCCTCGGAAATTTACCCCAGTGGCACATATTTGAATTGGTGCTCTTCGCAGCTGAAGAGTGTGTAAGAATGTGTAAAACAGCAGCAGCAGCAGCAGCATCATAATTTGTGTGCAAAGTCAGCGAGTATGCCAGTCAAGCGAATGCATGCTCGTTCATTCCGTTTATATCAATTAAAGTTAAATTAAACGCGTGCTGTTTTTCGCTCTTCATCCGCGATGTGGCTTTGGCATTAACGCGATCAGCAGCAGTAGCAGTAGCAGCAGCAGCAGCCAACACAGCTCCATTATCTTGTTAAGTTGGCAGCATTGCCTTCCTTACTTGTTGTTGCTCTTATTGTTTGTTATTGGATTCATTAAATTCGCTGCTCTGTTCTGCTCGGTTCTGTTTTGTCCGCACCCTCTGCAACTAGCTCCGCTCGCTCTAGCCCCTCCCCATCCCCCTCCCCCCCAATGATGTGTCGCGACACATTTGCGTGTTTTTATCAAGCTGCAGTTGTTGTAGTTGTTATCGTTGCTGCTGCTGATGTGTTGTTCTTGTTGCTGCTCGTATTTTCTTTATGACTTTTCATAGCTTTTGTATTGTTTTGACTTTGGCTTTTTGTTGTTTTTAATCTTATTTCTGCGCATTGTTTTTTGTTTCGCTTTTTATTGCATTTTGTTGTTGTGTTTTTTTTTTTTTGTTGCTTTCTGCTCTGTTCTGTGGTTTGTGCAGTCACCTTGACATTTGACAGCAGATGGCAGCAGTAGCAATAGCATCATCAACAAGAACTGCAACAACATCATCAACATCGTCGCCGCGCTCGTTGTTGTTTGTCTCCGCTGCTGTTTTGTTGTTGTTGATGTTACTACTGTTGTGGTTGTTGTTCTTGCTGTTGTTATTTGTGGTGTGTGTGTGTGTGTGTGTGTGTGTGTGTGTGTGTGTGTGTGTGTGTGTGTGTGTGTGTGTGTGTGTGTGTGTGTCCGCATTGCCATTCATCGCGCAGCATGTGCATTATTTATGCGCTTTTGTTATTGTTGCTGTTGTTGCTGCTGTTGTTATTGTAGCTGCCAACTTGTTTGTTTATATTTTTATAGTTGCTGCTGCTGTTGTTGTCGTTGTTGATGTTGATGTTATTTCGTTGCTCAGCGTGAACTTGTGGCTTTACATATACCCAACTCCTATAGAAATATTTTTCTTCATTTTTTTTTACCATTTTATGGCTATTTTTACGCTATTCACTTGCTGCTCGCTCGCTCGCTTCACAGACACATGCTTAGGATTAGCTTAGACCACACTACATCTACATACACTGAGCAAAAACAACAATTTTTCAAATCTGTTTCATTTATGTTGCTGATATTGTTGTTGCAGTCTGCTGCGGTTTAATTCGTCGGTTGTTTTTTTTCCTTTTTGTTTTTTTTTTTTTGATTCCATTCTATTCTTTTTAGTCATTTTTGTTATTTTTGGAGTAATTGTCATAGTACTGACCTAACAGTATTTTATTTATAAATACAAAAATTTATGAAAACTTTGAAGAAACAAAGTTCAACAAATTCGAATTTTATAAAAATAGATTTTAATTGCAAAAGCAAAATAAAAGTGTATGAAGCTTTAGTTTAACTAAATTTGTCACATTTACATAAAAGAGTGTTTATTTTCAGTAGATGGCGCTGTGTGTACAGTTTTGAAGAGACAGAGAGGCTATCTTTTTTCCTTTTTAACAGATGGCATTGTAGTTACAGTTTTGTAGACATTGGAAATACAGCAGCATTAGGTGGCAAAGAGTGCAAAGTTTTTGAGGCACAGGAAGTACAGTACTTTCAAGAAGAGCGCAATCGGCTTTTTCGCATTATACACAATTTTCGCTGTATGGGACTCGATCCAGAGGCTGCTGGAACTCCAGTCTAGCACTCATTCACTAGACCACCAAGGTGTCCAACAAGGCCTCTAAAACTATTTAAATTGAATTTATGTACATACAAATTGTACATAAGTAGTAGTTCTAAGCATATAGTATGAAAGCTCTGATAGTTTTGGAGTGCTATTGACCTAAGTTAGGTTAGAAGTGGTGAAGTGTGCAAGTGATACCACATCTTTCTATAGTGAATAACAACTGGAAGCTACTTCCAGTGAAAAGGTACTCAGATAGAGCAAATTATTCCAGATGAGCAAGATTTACACTAGTTAAGTCATTTATGGAACTGATTACTCTCCCTAAAGCCTTCTGCCTAGTCGTAGCTGGATTTGGACTGTGATATCTTCCGAAGTTTCCTTCATATCAGAGTTTCAATAGAGTTTGTACATTGGATATTTTCTACCGGAAAATGTTTTTACCATCATAGCATGTACTGTAATTTATCAACCATGTTGAGTTACTACATCAATCAGTAAACACAGCATGGTTTATGGGAAAGTGGAAAGAAAAACTTGATTTTAATATGAGAATATTGTAGGGGCCTATATCATCTGTGAAGAAATCAGTAATAACAAGTTTCAGTGATAGCATTTCTTAAATTTCTTAAGTTTATAGAAATAACATAAATCTTATATTTAAGGAAATTTAAATTTTTTTTTAAATTTCCCAACCGATATACTTATAGTATATTCTCTCTCCATTAGTAATTTACAATCCCCAAAGATGGCGTTATATAAACAGTTTGAGGCACACTGTAAATGGCAGCGAGATTGCGCTAGCCAACCTTATAATTATAATTTTCCAAGTTAAGATATTCCAACAAGCAACAAAGTGAAGTAATAGAGAACAGTAACGATAATTATTGTTACCATATAAACCATTTGACAACAGCAACTTGTTCTTGGCTGCGGCTGCGGCTGTTGCTAGCTAGCAGCAGCACCTACAGAAAAACTGATGATTTATAATTAAGTTTATTAGTGTAAGTTGCAATAAAAGTTTTTACAGCTCACACACAACACAACGATCGAACCAACAGCAACAAGCAAATGGACAGACAAACATGCAAACTATAGAACTAACAAATGTGTATGTAAGTGCAACTGCAACAGCGCCAGCAATACCAACAATTGTGAATTAATGTGCTGCATTCATGTGGTGTAAGTGTATGCGGCTGGCTGAAGCAATCTTTATATACTCGAACTATAAAATTATATTATATACATATACCTACCTATAAACATACATACATATACATATGGTACATGTACATGCATACCTATATACGAGTATATATACATATGTACTCTTGTTTGTATATGGGGATGTGTATGTATGTATGTATGTATGTATGTATATATTTTATTTTGTTAAATTATCTCAAGGTCACACGCGCGCATTTTACAAACGCTTTTTGTAATGCAAAACAAAAAATACTTTACGGTAATAAATTTTTAAATAAAATAAAATAACATATATGTACACATACATACAAGTACATAAGTATACGCAAGTATGTGTATGTAACTATAATGAGTTTTCTACACTTCTCGTTCCAACATTCTACGCAGATAATACGTACTAGTGCATGTACTAGTTTGTGTGTATATGCGTCAGTCCGTATGCTTCCCTTGCATGGTAGTTACATTTATATAGCATGAGATATTTATTATTGTGCTTACATACTTATTGTATGGCAGTTGTAGTTGTTGTTACTGTTTAATTACAGAACATAACCCGCTTTTGTGTAAATACTATGGCATTTTACATTTACTTTATCTACGAGAGTCTACGAATTCATATTTACAATTGACGTTGACGTTGTATTGTTATAATTTAAACGACGGCGCGCGCATTCGCTTTACGTTTACGCTTACATTTACGCTTTACTGCGTTGCAATACACACACACACACACACACACGCATACACACACTCGTACTCAGCTACAAAAAGTGGGAGGAGCAAAGGGTGAGCGGTTGCTTGAATTGAGTGAAAGAGTGCAATAAATATACTCCAGTTATTGTTTAATGAATAACTCTTTTATTTATGCAACTTATTTTTATTTATTTTAGGTGAATTCATGTCGCTCACATTTTATTTTTTTTATCATATACCGGGGAAATTTATCAGTAGGATTCAATGGGAGACAGTGAAACTTGTGAATACAATAATAACACAGAAAGATTTCTTCCCGGAAAGTCGTCTTCGTTAACGAGAGGGAAAATACGAACGGTCTTTCGGTCTTTCCTCTCTCGATTACGAAGATGATTTGGCGGCAATAATATCACTGTTTGTAAATGTGGATTTAGCAGATAATTTATTAGAATAACAGAAAATGATCTGAGAGAGAGAGAGTATTTTATTCTCTCTGGCAGTTCAATATTTGAGGAATAATCTTGTAGAAGATGGTACTTGGGAGACATGAAATGGCACGTAGTTGCTGTAAGGCTGTGGTTATATTAAAATTTTACTCGGCGAACACCATTTGCATATGCAAAAAAGCGAAGTAGCGATTTTGTTTAGTTTTTAAAAGTGAATATTAAATATATTATTCATAAAACTATTAAAGGAAAATCATATTATTTTCATAATTTTTCAATTATATTATTAATTTCGCGCTCAATATTAATAAAATCGTTTAAAATTTTTTGGTATAGTATTTTAGTGTTGCCGTTGCGCAAAAAATTTTATTACAAAAAGAACTGAATTTCGACAAAAAGCAACTCTGTAACCACTACATCCAGCACGAGAGTAAAATATGATGCGAACACCAGTTTAACCAGCAGCTAAGCGAGGCTGCACATTTTGAAACCATATCCATGATTAATATTTAACTGGAGTCAACATAATTTACATTTGACCAAACATTTACCGCGGTAGTAGACTTCGATGGGAGAGCGTACTCTTTACCAAAGACTTGCGTACCTCAACAACATTCGAAAAGGATCGTCTAAACACTTGAAATGTGTGTCGATGAAGGAGGAAAGCCCTTAAATGGTTTAGATATAACATATACATAGGAGGTCTCTGGCTGTCAACTCCCTTGAAAATTTGTTCTGATTTAAAACATATACGCTTTTGAGTGGTGAGACCCAATTCTCAAGACTCTTGCCCATAAAATTCAGTTGCGGTGTTTACAAGGAGTGTTACTTAGTGTTGATTCCTCTCTTACTTTACTTTTAATGGAACAACAGCCGATGGAGGGCCTAGGCCGAACTTTTCGCATCCACTCATGTTGTGCGTGTTATATTTGTACATGAATGGAAGGGACCTACAGTTTAATGCCGAATCCGAATCCGAACGGCGAAGTGAAAAGCTTTTCATAGCAATTTTTACTCTTGTAGGTTTGCCATTGCCTGCCAAGTGCCAAGCGGTGGTGCCGCCGTGTAGAAAAATTATTTTTTCTACTTTTTTTTTTTATTTTGCCTGTGCCGAGATTTGAACCCCGGACACTCGGCGTAGCAATCCAAGTCACTACCACTACCTCAGTTGTCTTAAATTCTCACATTTCTCATATACAATTTTACGACTTTATAACAAAACGACAAAATAAAAAACCTCATGGAATACCCCAATTGACTGTGTGAGATGAAAGTGTGCATAAATACCCGCATTTTTCTTGAAAATTCATTGAAAATGGTAAATTTCAGTAAAAATATAGAAACTATTTGCTATAAGTTTTGATATTCGATTTCACTCTTGCCCATAAAATTCAATTGCGGTGTTTACAAGGAGTTTTATTCAGTGTTGTATCCACTCAGTTGTCTTAAATTCTCTCATTTCTCATATACAATTTTACGACTTTATAACAAAACGACAAAATAAAAAACCTTATGATGGAACACCCCAATTGTCTGTGAGATGAAAGCATTTTCTTTGAAATTCATTGAAAATGGTAGATTTCAGTAAAAATATAGAAACTATGTATAAACTATTTGCTATAAGTTTCGATATTCGATTTCACAATTACCTTATGTTAATAAAAACAATCAAATCATATTTGAAATTCTCATACATGAAAATTATGAGCTCGTAAGAAGGCAATAATTTTTAAAATTCATTAAAGATCATGGTATCATATAATGGCTTAAAAGCTTGTTGATTAAAAGGTAGAATATTTTTCTCCAGACTCACAGATTTCTCTGCATTTTGTACAAATTATTGGCACCATTTTCAATGCAAAAATACCATAAACTCGATATTTCTTGATGCGGTGTTAAAGCATTTGGTTTTAGTATCTTAAAAAATTAGGATTAGTAACTATTTATCTCGAAAAAAATTGAATAAATATAATAAAAAATTAGCTGTGAGAGAAAAATCAGATATGTGCATATATATTAATTTTATTTTGAAAGAAATTTTTCCGAAATATTACATAAAAAAGAGTAAAGGATGTGAACAGGAAGTTAAGTTAAGTTAAGTGGCCCTGGTTAAGTGTTCAGTGAAAAATGTCCATTTTGATCAAGCTTTCATTTATAAAAGTACTTACTCAAATTCAATACAATTTACCCTCAATTTAGTACCGTTTCCAAACGATTCAGTACGCAACAAAGTAAGTCTCCCCACAATTTCACTTGAGTGACAGTTTTCACTCAAAAGCAACAACAATCAAAACATGAATAGACAATCGAAAGCCAAGTGACAAGTTCAATATACTCTCTCATCCCATGAGAGAGAAAGAAATCTTACAATATGAATAAAAATTATTGCTTGCTATAATTAAAAAATATCTCTACTATTAAAATTAAGCAGCAAGCAAGCAAAAATTAAAATATTTATTTTTTCATGATTTCTATATGCAAATATTTTCTCATGGTAATTAAATTTTCTCATAAACTATAAAATTTATTCCTAATTTAATATTCTTAATTAGCACAACAATAGTTAATAAATATGTAAGGCCATTAATTTTGCAGGCTTATAAAAAAAAAAAAAAAAAACAACAACAATTTATTATTACTCGTACGATTGATTAACATTTCTAATAAGTTTTTATTTATTTTTCATTTCGCCTCACTTTTATATGGAACAATTTAACAATTTAATGCATTTGCAACAACAACAAACATTTGAAAGATTTTTTTGCTGAAAAAAAAAAATTCTTTGAATTTTATTAAAAATAATAAAATTTAAGAAGAAAACGAAAACAATTTAACAAATCGCATTTGTGACATTTGCACATTATTCACGAACATTATTATTAATTATTTTCTAACGTTAAACAAATTTCAACATTTTTATGATAAATGTTGGCCCCGCAATGTATGCAATCAAAAACTCCTACATATTTACATACTTAGTTGCAGAAACGTGAACTCACTCTCCTTCTCTCTCGCACTCTCGCACTCTCGCACTCTCTTGCATTTGAAGACACTGCTTGCTGCTGCTTTTGGCAATGCGAAACTACGACAAATCGATGCGAATTTATAACGCTCACGCATTCTCCTCAAATGATAAATAGACGCTTTCAACGCTGTAATTAAAAGATGAATTGGCGGAGGCAAGAAACCAAAACCAAAAAAATAGTGCTACAGTAAGAGCAGCTCAGCTCTCTCTGCACTTAAGCTATTGATGCCAGTGGAGACAGTCTGAGTTAGTGCATAGTGTTGTGTGCAAATCTAATAAACAACAAATGCACAAAAAAAATAGGCACTATACATACGTAAATATTATGTATATGGAAATGTAAATGTAAAATAAAAGCAGATGATTGTGAAAAATCACAGGACAAATTACGCGTCATTAAAAGCGATTACACCCATTTGAGTGCAGCAGCAATAGCAGCAATAGCAACAGCACCAACAATAAGAGCAAGCAACTAGAGACAAGAACAACACTTGCTCTGGTTGCTACAGTTAGGTTTAAGTCTGACTGTCTGTCTGTTGGCATATGCGGATGCTGTAAATGTTGCCAATGCAGCAGCAGCAGCAGCAGCAGATGAAAACTACTACATGTTGCACATGTTTTGCAGTTGTGTTTCATACTTTCCGTTTGCAATAAATGATTGATTGATGCTTTTACGCATCGTGCACCAAGCAAATACATGTAGCAACAGCAAATGTTGTTGTTGTTGTTGTTTCTTGCTGTTGCCAACATGGGGGTTGGCAGCCTGGAATGCATATTTGAAAAGTAAACGAATATAATGTAAAATTATGACAGCAGAAACATGGCAACAACTTAAAATTGATTAGACTAAAGTAGAGTAGTTGGAGAGTAGAGTAGAGTAGAGTAGAGTAGAGTGAAGTTGGCTGCAGTTGCTGGTTGGTGTGCATGCAATTATTACGTTTTACTGCAGCTCGCTTTAATGTTGAGCTTCTTTTGTGAAGCTCTTTACTTTACTTTTTTTTACTTACTTTTAATGGCACAACAGGCCATGGAGGGCCTAGGCCGAGCTTTTCGCATCCACTCATGTTGTGCGTGTTATATTTGTACATGAATGGAATGGAAGGGACCTCCTACAGTTTAATGCCGAATTCGAACGGCGAAGTGAAAAGCTTTTCATAGGCAATTTTTACACTAGTAGATTTGGCATTGCTTGCCAAGAGTTTCTACACTGTGCACCACGCACAGTGTAGAAACTTAAATTTTTTACTTTTTGATTTGCCTGTGCCGAGATTCGAGCCCCGGACACTCTGCGTAACAGTCGAATGCCACAGCGACCATTTCTTTTGTGATAATGTTGTTGCAAATCACTTGTCTATTTGTGGCATACGATGCAAGTAAATGTTTTTAAATTTTTTTTTTACATATTATTTGGGTAATTTTTAAAGTTCATATTCATTTCCAACCAAACATAACATAAATTAATCCAATTAAATTGGAATAACGATGCATACAACAACAGCAACAACAACAATTACTTACTTCACTACACATTTACATACATTTTGTTATGCGTGCCACTCTGCAACTAAATGCCAAACAGATAACAATTAAATTACAATTTTATAAAATATAAATGCACACACACACGCACACACGGGCACACATACGCACACATACACCGCTCCAGCTCCACAGAGAGCGAACAACAATTTGCATAAACATTGTGGCGCATGCGCATTAAAGTTCAACAATTGCAGGCAACATAAGTTTTCCACTGACACTGGCATGTCATGAAACATAAATAGCATAAAAATAAAACAACAACAAAAACACACAAAAACAAAAACACACAAAAACAAAAACACACAAAAACAAACATATTTATGCAATATATTTTTCTATGCACAGCTAATTGGATTCATTCGTGAATTAAGTTACCAAATCGTAGTAAAGTTGTTGGCTGCAACTGTTGTCCATTGTTTCTGTTTCTGTTTTTCATTTTCATTTGTTGTCCATTGCTTTCATGCAACTAAATAAGTGAAAAATAATTTCATAAATATGAATTTTTGTTTTGTTTGTTGTCTCTTGACCACGCATTCATTCATTTAAGCTTTAAGTTATTTGTATAACAAATTGTAGACACACTCACACACACACACACACGCACACACACACACACACATTTTGTGTGTTCAAAAAATGTGCATGCAATTAACAAAATATTTTTACTTGCACATGTGCAACTTACATTTTGCTACAATATGGCAACACCGCAGCCGCAAGCGCTTAATAATTCAATTTAATAAAATTGCTAATTGAAATATGCGCAAAAACTCACAATGTTAACTTACAGGTGTAATGGCGAATATGCCTGTAAAATAATTGCATATTTATTTGGTGTTTGGGGGGAAAGAGAGAAAGAAGAGAAAGAAGAAGAAGAAGAAGAAGAAAGTATTAATATTGAGTATTTCATTTAAATTGGAAAACCAGCATGGCACGTTGCTACAGAAAGACAAAAATTAACTCTATATAGAGTTATTGAAATGACATGGGACGATCACAATCAGCGAGTTTAGTTGATTGCCGAATTTTGATCAGTGTAGAAAAAAAATTCCTGTTGCGATGGAGCAATCGTGCTGTTTCAGCTTTCCTATGATTTTTCAAGTTAAAGTCTTCTTTTTATTGAAACTTTCGTCGTACGAATGAGTTTGAATAGTTAAAAAAAAATTGTGTACATCAGTGGCAGAAGTTTTCTTCTTCAGAACGGTTGCAATTTAGGTTCTCAGATTAGGTTTAGTAAGCTCGTAAAAACCAGAGTCTATCGCAGACATTAGAGGCGTGGCCGAAGGAGTTTCTAACAATGTGCAGATTTATGCAAACGATAAGCCTTGCCTTGCATAGTTCAATTCGATGATTCTCTGATCCCAGTGTGCTGCATCTGGACTAACTTCATTTCGATCGTTTACATTTCCAATGCATATAACGCTAACGCCCTCTGCCAAATGATCATCTCCATCAAAATATTCATACTCAAAGCATGCGCATTTAATTGCTACATCATTGTAATTATAAACTTGCCATCATCATCATCATTATTATCATCATTATAATAATCATCATTATCAGCATCAAAATATTCAGGTGGAAAATTTACCACTGTGCCGGTGTGAGAACTCGCGAATGTTATAAGGTTGACTAGAAACTTGGTAAATCTCATCTATGTTTTTTTTTGTGCTGATGCGAGTTGATTTCATTTTACGGAGGAAACATTTTCAAACAAATGTTCCACTAAATCTTCCGCCCTTAAGCTCTCTGCTTGAGAAGCTGGGAATTTGGCCACCTCAATGACTGCCTGGTGCTGTATTCTCTGAGTACCTGCGTCGAAACTCTATCAATCGAGTATGATTCATATTCAGCGCCCTCTATCAATTGAGTATGAATAATAGAATCAGCGTCCTCTATCAATCTATAGAAGGCTACTCTATCGATTGCTAGAGGGCGCATAGCGGATGCATTCTCATTCTTTTCATAGTTGATTGATAATGTGATGACGCCGCCCTTCATTTCCGTGACAATTTCCGATTTGCCACGATCATCTTTTACCCACTGCGTAAATATAAAAACGATTCTAAAAAAGTAAATTTCAAAACTAAGTATTTATAAATTGTTATCGGATTTATGAAAATTTATACTTATTTTAAAGGTAATAAAATGCTTAATTCTTTTGAAGTCATTCTTTTTTACTTTTAAACTACTAGGATAGTGTGTTAGCATCAATTTAATGTATGAAAAGATTTGAAAAAGGGAAATAATAATGAAAATTGGGAAGAAAGGGACAACAAAGAAAAAAATCTTCAGAATTGCAAAGTTTCATCGTCTTCCGATTTAAAATTTAATTTTCCAAATTGAAATTGAACGAAATTTGGAACAAATAAATGGAGCTTTCTCAACTGCGTTGAGTTCAAATTTGAACTGAAACATTCAATTCAGAATCGGAAGACGATGAAACTTTCAACTGCGTTGATTTCAAATTTGAAACATTCAATTCAAAATCGGAAGACGATGAAACTTTCAACTGCGTTGAATTCAAATTTGAAATGAAAAATTCAATTCAAAATCGGAAGACGATGAAACTTTCAACTGCGTTGAATTCAAATTTAAAACATTCAATTCAAAATCGGAAGACGATGAAACTTTCAACTGCGTTGAATTCAAATTTGAAATGAAACATTCAATTCAAAATCGGAAGACGATGAAACTTTCAACTGCGTTGAGTTCAAATTTGAACTGAAACATTCAATTCAAAATCGGAAGACGATGAAACTTTCAACTGCGTTGAATTCAAATTTGAAATGAAACATTCAATTCAAAATCGGAAGACGATGAAACTTTCAACTGCGTTGAGTTCAAATTTGAACTGAAACATTCAATTCAAAATCGGAAGACGATGAAACTTTCAACTGCGTTGAGTTCAAATTTGAACTGAAACATTCAATTCAAAATCGGAAGACGATGAAACTTTCAACTGCGTTGAATTCAAATTTAAAACATTCAATTCAAAAACGGAAGACGATGAAACTTTCGTGTCTATTCCTGTCAGGACAAAATTTTCACATGTCCGTTCATTTGTTACCCCTACCTCCGAGTTTTTCCCGAATGTCGGAAATTTAACCGATTCTAACGCGAAGTTGACGGCGAAAAATTACAAGTAACATTTTTAACTTTTTAAACGCATTTTATTATTTTTCATGGATGTAAGTCGAAGAATCTGATAATGGATTTGTATTTTTTATTGATTTCAAATTTTTAAAAGTCCGACGTAAACTTCAACCTAAAACAAAAAGTTCTAACGTAGAAAAACAAGTAAACTCAGAAGAAGTTCTTCTTTGAAAATGCGAAATCAAAAAAATTCATGAAAAAAAAATATGTTTGTAATTTGTAAAGTGTAATTTCTTCAGCTCATGTTATCAACTGAAACTTAAATTATACATTTCGAGTTCAAAGGAGCAGTTCCTGTAAAACTATGAAGCAGTGTGCAAAGACTCAAAGGCACTTCACTTTTCCCTCCTCTCGATTCTGGCTTTGGTAAAGTTTAGCGAGTTTCAACTGCCCCAAATTCCTCGCAATTCCTTTCATCCCAGTGCTACCCAGTGGCAGCGCGCTCTTCACGTCTCGATAACATTTACATTTTCTACTTCAAATCGTAGGCATGTGCCTTTGTCAACTTAACTACCATAAACAGTTTGCTGCTTTAATAAAAAAGTAGGTCAAAGCATCAAATTATAAGCTTCCCTTAACTTAAAAAAGAAACAAGCAAAAAATACGCGAAATGCCGCCACTTAAAATGTGCTATTTTTAACTAAAGCGTCGAAACAGAAAACCAGGAAAGGGTTCGCAAGAGCGAAACAAACCAAATGACCGAAAAGTATCCCTTTCGATTTCAAGGCACACCAAATTTCGGTTTCCCTATGCGCTTTGCAACAACATACATACTTTTGGCATGTGTCCTTAAAACTGAAAACTAACAACAAAAATCATTTGCAATCGAAATTGACCATCTGCTGCTGCCGCAGATGGACGCTGCCACTTTGCCAGTGACCTAATTTCGG
>OY282449.1:144292259-144363298 GCA_958295655.1 Palloptera scutellata
AAAGTGTCAATTCCATAATTGATTACCGCATACTGTGAATTAATCAATGCCAGAGAGTGAGTCTCTGAAATGCCAAAATTCACAAACCCAAAGAAACGATGAATACATTTTCCGCAATTCAGCAGCAACAACCAAAAATACGAAACCTATAAACTCGATGAGGTAATTTTTGAATATATTAAAAATGTACACACACACACACCCATACACACACACACACACACCCATCAATACCAGAAAGCGAAATGTGCCACAACGCATTGCCATACAACACTACAACGTTACGTTACGACGCTAGACGCGAGACGTTAATTCGATGCGGCACTACGTTGTGTAGCTTAAGATGTCAGTACGATGCGAAGTTTGAATGCGGATAGCTACTGGAAAACTGCTGTTATGTGTGTGTGTGTGTGTAGGCGTGAGAATTTTCCAGAGTTGCAAAAACGAGCATTGTTGAATTTCGCGATGCATGAAATATTGTACAAAAAAAATACATATGTACATATAAGAATGTATGAAACATACAACTAAAAATATTTACCGATAAAAGATTTGCGAAAAGTAACACACACGTGTTGAATATTCCCCAAAGAGACTCACTCACCTGAAAGAAAACGGAGAAGAAATAAATATTAAAGATTATTATAATTAGAAAGCAAAAGGGGAAAGGAGTGAAACGGAAGTGCATTAACAACTTCCGGTTACTTGAAGCGTACAATAAGAACTAAGTATAAGAAATGATTGCTCGAAAAATGATAAATGATTGCTCATAATAATAATAATAATTGCTACTATATGAACCAACTGCTGCTAAGTACATATTACATGCATACATACCATACTTACTATCAAAAGTGTGTTAACAATAGCGCTAAAACACACTCTAAGGCCAGCGCTTGCGACTTATTCGACTTATTGACATTTAAGGCTAATGCATACTGTTCTTTCCCACTCTCTCTCTCTCCTCCTCTCTCTCTCTCTCTCTCTCTCTCTCTCTCTATCTTTCTCTGGCTTTCTATAGACAAAGAGACAAAGCGCTGATTGACCGCTTCCACACAGCACATTGTATACTTTTGGTTTGTTTGATCTCAACTTATTGCTTGTGCGTTACATAATGCCACAATGTTGCCTGCCACACAATTAAGTTCAATTCAATTGACGCCTCTGTATCTGTCTCGTTTTCGCGCATGCAATACCATATCTAAGTAGTTTGTTATTAAGTATGGACTGATGACGCTGACGCACCATTTCTCGATCCCCATTAATTTTTGCAACTAGCGAAACGCCGAGCAGCCCAACACAGCACAACACACAAAACAAATGCATTGTGCTGGAAAATTGATTAAACTCATTCGTCATTCATTCAATGTGGCAGCAGCAGCAGCAGCAGCAGCAGCAGCAGCAGCAGCAGCAGCACCAACATTGAATTATAAATTGAATATTGCTGCTGTTTGCACAGTTCGAACGGAAAGACGGACGCATGTACTTATGTATTTTATAAAGTGAAAGAGAAGGGATGAGAAGGGAAAAGAGAACAACAATTTTCCGCTGTAGCTGTCACCGCGCCACTATAGATTTTACTTTTGTTTTTTGTTTTCTTTTTTTCGTTTGTATCTTTTTAACTTAAAATAATTCACAATTGACGCGCTACCCAACGAATGTTGGACGTACCGACCGACAAACGTGTACACACGTCGTGCGGTCGATCCACGCCGCACTTCTCTCCCCCCCCCCCCCCCCCCCCCGCCCCTCGCTTCCTCTCGCTGTGCCGTTCCGCCTTTTCCTTTAGCTCATTTATGCATTGTTGCTGTTTCATTTGTGCGAAATGAGTTTAAAATTGCACATGGAAAAATTGTAATAAGAGGAAATTAATTGTGAACGCAAATAATAATAGACTTTTCAAGGCCAATTGATGTGATTTTTAGTTATGTTATGTATGTATGTAGTGGTACATAGCTACCGCGTGTGCTGCGTCGTTCGTAAGTGAAAATAGTTGAATAATGGCATACAAACACATACACACACACACACACACACAAACACACAAACAAACAAACAAACACACAAGTAACTTGTCGGTAAATAAGTAATAAGTGACTTTGACACTGTTGGTGAGAAGAGAAGAGAGTCAGGGTGGAGGTGCAGGGAGGGGCGAGAAGTTGAGCAGCGTTAAGTACACAGTGCATAAAAATTTCAGAAATGTTTTTAATTTACAAAAATCAGTTATTAATTTGAAATATGAATGCCGGTTTTCTTTTCAATTTTATACCAGAGTAATCGATAGTACCAGAGGGGTCAGGAGATAAGTGAGGGGGAAACTAAACTAATTTCTATAGAAATACTTGTCGCGTAGAAGAACTGTTTCGTAAGGTCGTGGTTATGCTGGTGTTGTTCGCTGTTCGACGAGGATATCACATTTTTCTCTCATGATCGCTCTCGTGGTTACATTGAGTTCGTTACAGAGTTGCTTTTGGTCAAAGTTCAGGTTTTTTTTTTATACTATTTTGTGCGCAACGGCAACACTAAAACACTATACCAAAAAACTTTAAACAATTTTATCAATATATAGAGAGTGAAATTAATAATATAATTGAATGTGAAATGAATTATGCAAATAATCTCATTTTTTGGACCAAAAGCCACCGGCTGATTATAAAAGAAGGCGATTTAGGCAGTGTAGTATATGTGGAGAAGTTGCTGTGGCGTCCGGAGAGTGTCCGGGGTTCGAATCTCGGCATAGGCCAAAATCAAAAAATAGCAAAAAAAAACAACAAAAGTTATACACGTCACCACCTTTTCGGCAGGCAATGGCAAACCTACAAGAGTAAAACTTGCCTATGAAAAGCTTTTCACCTCGCCGCTCGGATTCGGCACAAAACTGTAGGTCCCTTCCATTATTCATGTACAAAAATATAACACCCCACAACATGAGTGTATGCGTAAAGCTCGGCCTAGGCCCTCCATGGGCTGAACGAAAGAAAGAAGAAGTATGTATGTGGCAACTTCAAGGCCTGAGTCGTATCAACACCATTTGCACCGTATCGTGAATACAGCTAATATGTTATGTAAGTACTTTTCATACTTACTTCTTCAATAGTTTTATAAATAATATAATATTTTTCCAACTTCGCTTTTCTGCAAATGAAAATAATGATTTACAGGCTTGCATATTTTCGTACTATTTTACATAAATTTCTGTTCCTTTATTGTAAAATAGCTCATTGCCATCCTGAATGCTCGACCGGCGCGGTGGTCATTTCACCCAGCATATAGTGTTCATTGTGTGAGTGAGTAAAAGCTTTCTCTTCGTGTTCGGACCAACAACAATTTCTTGGTGTTCTGAACATAACCACGGACTAAGGAATTTCATTTTCGAATGACCGATCATTAAATAATTTTACAATTACGATTACAATGCAAGGAGCAGACTGTGTCCTCCCAGCTATGATGGAAGAAAGAGCGAGAGAGAGAGAGAGAGAGAGAGAGAGAGAGAGAGAGAGGGATAGACCAATGAGCCCTAGCCTTTACCTAGTAGAAATCTTGTCGTAATATTAAGTTATCCTAACGATGATTTAAGTTGAAAGTGATCAAAAATAAGGCTTAATCCAATTTTTCACTGCTGATAGCGTCGCCCATGACAATGAGTACAAGCTAAGATCTACCAAGCCCCAACCCAATGGTCATTTGACACTGGTTCTTTAAAATTCTGGTTGAGTTACTACCGATATCTACCTACCGCAACAGGTATCTATGGTGAACCGCTTACGTCATAATGATCCAATATAATAATGATATCTCTATGTCAGGTAAGCAATTCTTAAGTACGAACTCTGACCAACCGGACCCTAGCAATTTAAGGTGTCATGCGACCCTGATCCTTAAATCAAACTACTGATTGTATTTCTAAGAAGCTTTTCTTATCGACCTATCGACCTCAAGAACTTTCTGCAAACTTATTTATTTATTTGCAAAAAACATTTTCCAAGTACAAGAAATGCATCATGAGGCTCAAAGCTGTCACACGGTGAATCTTTCCATACTAATTGTTGTAAGGGTCCCGAGGTCTAATTGACAGTTGATGATTATGCACTAAGATCGACGACACCCCTCCAATCCAGGTGTCATATGGTGTCCATTCATGTACAAATAAAACACGCACAACATGAGTGGATGCGAAAAACTTGGCCTTTGGCGCTACATGCGGTCATAGTCGACATTGATAAACTGAAGGTCATTGTGGTAAAGGCACAACACTTGCCACAATGGCTGCCTATCTCTTTATCGGTGTCTCGTGTGATCACATTCACTCTGTCATTCTCCCTCCTTCTTCCTATCACCTATCAATCTTCATTCCATTGAACACAATGCTCTGCATTCACAGCGGTACACCCTGTGTGTTGAATGTATCAATAAAAAAAAATAAAAAAAACATGATCTTTATAAAAAATGCCGCTCGTATTTCTATGATATTTGTACACTTCAAGAACCGTGTCAAGGGCTTCCGACATTTTTTATTTTTTTTAAATATATTTAACATACAGGGTAGGGGTACAACCTGGAGAGCATTGTGTTAATTTGAAGGAAGATTGATAGGTGGAAGGAAAAAGGAGGGAGAAGTAGTTATGAGCGTTTGTTTTAAACGTGCAAGGATCATAATAATTGGGAAAAATTGTTGCAGGGAGCTTATTCCTAATACGCGCGGTACGACAGATGAAAGAACTTTCGCTGTAATGCGTAGTACGGTGGAACACCGTGTCTACGTGGAAGCCGTGAGTTCTGCTTGCTGATCGTGTAGCTGATCTGTTGAACACACGAACTGGCGGCATCTGCTTGCGCATCTCAGAAGAACATCTACCGTGAAAGTAACGGTAGAACAGTGAGACGCAAGCCACGTTTCGACGATGTTCCAAGGAGTCAATAGAGCTGGAAACTCTACATATCGGGCCGTCCCTTGCTTTGATATACATATGTATGTTCGAGGTAATCTAGTTAAAGCGACATTTCTAAATTTGTCTTACTTATCCTTTTCCCTCCATTGGTTATCTTTCTGGTCGCAAGGTTTGACAGATTCTGATCCGGTTTTAAGAAACTTTGATTCAGTGATTTCAAAAGCCATCCCCTTTAGATCGATACGAATGAGTAAAATGTTATAATAACTTGAAATGGCTATACCAAGCCTCTCCCTTGCTATGTCTTTGTTATAGTTGGAGGAGGGCGATAGTCCTTGCGTAGCACTCAATCTATTGCCGACCACTTCAGTGGACAGTTGACCCTAATCAATGTGACCCATTTACCTGCAGAATTCACATGTGCTCCGATGTTTTCTACTACATATATTACATATTTATATTGTAGAGTAGATTTTATGTAACTACTTAGAAAAAGTGATTCTTCTGAGACCATACACGCATCAAATAAATTTAAATGGAGGTGTTGAAAACACCTTTCTAATTCTGCATAAATCTACTTTTCAATGCAATAAAGTTCCACACATAAATATTATGATTTTAAGCAAGTCTCAAGTCATTTTCGATTCATTGACTTAATTACAAAATACATTTTCTTTCTCTTCTTCACACACACACACACACACACACACAAACACACAAAGAGAGAAGAAACAAATTAAAAACAACAAAGCTAAGTAAATCAGTTTTCATTATGTGAAAATTCAAAAAGAAAACCAAAAAGAAACAAAAAACATAAATTGCGCAAAAAATAAAGTAAAGGCGTGGCACCTTTCTACACTTTGCCCACTCGCGTCTGCTGCAACAGTCACACAATTGCAACATTGAAAATTCGCTCCAATTTACACTCATGTCGTTGTACTTTACTTTAAGGTTTTCCCTACCCATTCACTGCTCACTGCGTGCCCGCCAGTCCGCCCGCCTTTCCCTCCTCCCCAATTTTCTTCAACTTCTTATTCATGATTGTTAGCGAAAATTGTTCGCAAACAATGCAATCAAATACACTCGCGCACAAAATATAATGTGCACACATACACACCTTTACTCCGCCCACTTTCTCACACCCATATTTCTCATGCTACCCAAAGCAGCCGCCGACATAGCAAAGGAAAAAAAATCTACGTAATGGTAATACAATAAGTGAAATAACGTTCAAGGGGAAGGAAGAGACAGCGAGCGAGCGAGCGCTCGCGACAGAGAGAGAGAGAGAGCGCGCGCAAAAGAACGAGTATGCCGGTAAGAAAGAGACAAAAGCGTTTGGGAGGGGGCGCCACAATGGGCGGCAGTGGAGACGGCTACGGCCGGCGTCTGCACCACCACAATTGAATGGTTAATAATAATGGCGTTGCGGCGACACGAAAGGAAAGTCAACGTTGTGGAAAATTTCTTAGCGGCATGAATGAAAATGCATTAAAAATTGATTTCAACGCAATTTCAATTGCAAGCAGGCAACAGAGCAACAGCCGCGAAGGAGATTGCCAAAGTGGATAAAAAATGCAACGCTGTGTTTGTGTGCCAGGTAGAAAATGAGAAACCGGCAACCGAACGCGATCTCTCAGAAATCAATTGTACGTAAATGCCATTTTGTGTCAGCTCTAATCAATTCCCAATGGCACTCACACAAAAGGGGGCAAAAAGTGCGTTTCCTTCACATTTAACTTTTTCTGTTTGCGAGTGTGAACATTGAAACCCATCCCATCCCCATCAATTTGCTCTCCTTGCCGCCGTCTCGTCTGGCCGCCCTCTTTGCTTGGAGAACGCGTGAATTTGAAGTGCACAAATCAAACTTGAAAAATCGTGGGAAAATTTCCAACGCTTACATTTTGATGGCGATGCTGCTGTTCATGATGATTATGAAGATGATGATGTTGGAGCATCGGCGTTGCCATACCAAGTAAATAATTTACACTGTACCGCCGCTCCGCAATTTAAAAACACGCACACACACACTCACACACACACACACACACACATACACTCGCATGGAAATGCATCCAAATGCGGATCGTGCAAACAAATAAGGTGTGGGCTGATGAAAAACAACCGCAACTAACTTTGAATGCATTACGAAAAGCAACAACAGCAACAACAATACAACAACAATACAACAACAACGAGAGCGAATACTAAAACAATCTCGCGCTGCATAAAATGCAAATGTGATGCGATACGCTGCATTAAACATTTGCGTTGCTTCGGTTAATTTTTTTTTTTTTTAGTTCTTCTTCTTTGTTGTTTCTCTGCACACCCTACAACCTTTTTGAGAGGGCCTTTTAAGTTTTTTAAGTCAGAAAGGCAAGAGAGAATGAATGGGAGTTTTTAGGTTTTTAGTTTCGGCAAGGATGCAGCTTTGAGTGATGGAGTGATTTCTGTATCCGAAACTGTGCTCCATTAACTTGCCGTCACGAAGCTTCCCCGTTAAAGAATCAAATTTGCACAGGCTCTAAGAACCTAAAGTTATGCGTTTCGGTCATCATTTGCCTGTATCAGTGTAGAAACAAGCTTGTGGGGAGTAAGGCGGTAGCACTTCACTTCTAAATTTTGTGTAAATTTTACTGATATTAACTGCTAGCCATGGTCTAGTTGGTAGCGTACTGGGCGGCAATGTTGCGTATCCGGGTTCAAATATGGGCACAGTCAAAAACGGAAATTAGAAAATACCAAAAAAAATTTCGAAACGGAATCACCTTCTACCAGGCAATGGCAAACCTCTCCAAAGTGAGAAAAAAAACTTTTCACTTCGTTGTTTGGATTTGGTATAAAACCTGGGCCTCTACAGGTCCCATTCACATTTTAATATCCACATAAAATTCGGTGCAAGCCCTCTCTCTCAGAAAAGAAGAAAAAGATTTTTACAAACTAGCTTATTAGGGGAGCTAGTTCCTGGGTTACTTGGAATTTAAACTCTTTTCAAGGATTAGCTTTGCCTCGGGAACTTTCATCGGACGCTTTCGTAGGTCATAACTTTGAAATTGATGAATTTTTCTATAATCTAAACGAAATTCATTTACATATTTAATCGCTGCAAATAGATTTTACTAATAGTTCGAACTCTCTTAAAACCCAAAGAGGGGAAACGAAGGTAATTTATGATTGTAAGATAAAGTTCATAAGGTTTCACAACCTCCTCATATTAATGGGAATGGTTAATCTTTAACCATATTTATGCCACGCTTCTTCTTGGAGCTCTCGTTAGAATATCATTGCTTAAACTTCTGCTTAATCAGGCGTGATTGCATGGAACTATAAGTTGTTAGCTTTGCCTGCAGAACTTTCCGAGGATGCCCTTTTATGTAGATCTTTACTTACTTTTAATGGCACAACAGCCCATGGAGGGCCTAGACCGAGCTTTTTCGCATCCACTCATGTTGTGCGTGTTATATTTGTACATGAATGGAAGGGACCTACAGTTTAATGCCGAATCCGAACGGCGAAGTGAAAAGCTTTTATGTAGATCATGACTGTTAAATTTGTAAATTTCTAAAAACTCTTTGGCAGTTTTATGCCTCAAATCACCAAATAATGAATTTAGTTCTTTTTAAGCTCGGACCTTGAAGCTAATCAGTTTTTTTCTTTTTAAGAACGGGGCCTTGAAGCTAATGAGTTTTCTTCTTTTTAAGAACGGGGCCTTGAAGCGGTATTGCATCCAGAACATAATTACATTTAATCATTACTCGATTTTCTGTAAAGTTACTAGTTATATTTCAGTATTATTTGCCCCCAGTAACAACTTCGGACGAAAATCTTTTTAAAGGAGCGTTTTTTTACAGGCATATTTAACTTCGAGAAGAATCTGAAAATTGTCTTTCCTAAAATACTAAGTTAGTCAACATCTTTGCTCGTCAAAAAGTTTCTTGAATACCCTCGAACTTTTGTCTTAAACAATAGAGTAAAGGAACACTGGTCGCTGTGAGTCCGATGGTCTGCTACGCAGAGTATCCGAGGTGCAAATCTCAAAAAGTATAACAAAATCAATTTGTCTACACGGCACCACCTGGTCGCTGTGGCGTAGTGGTAGTGCGTTGGACTGCTACGCAGAATGTCCGGGGTTCGAATCTCGGCACAGGCAAAATCAAAAAAAAAAAAAAATGAGAAAAAATAATTTTTCTACATGGCACCACCTCTTCGGCAGGCAATGGCAAACCTACAAGAGTAAAAATTGCTATGAAAAGCTTTTCACTTCGCCGTTCGGATTCGGATTCGGCATTAAACTGTAGGTCCCTTCCATTCATGTACAAATATAACACGCACAACATGAGTGGTGCGAAAATCTCGGCCCTCCATGGGCTCTTGTGCCATTAAAAGTAAGTAAGTAAGCACCACCTCTTCGGCAGGCAATGGCAAACCTACAAGAGTAAACATTGCCTATGAAAATCTTTTCACTTTGCCGTTCGGCTTCGGCATAAAACTGTAGATCTCTTCCATTCATGTACAAAAATATAACAATCAGCACTATATGATTGGATTAGGAAAAGCTCCGCCTAGGTCCTCCATGGGCATAGGCCCTCATTGTACCATTAAAAGAAAAGAAAAAAGTAACACTCCCATTCACTTCGGTTACTTGAAGGGCCCGAGACAACTGATGATCCATTGAAAACCGTATCGGTTACAAGAAATGTAATCAGAGAGTATGTGGAAAGAAGATGAAATCATTTAGGCAATTTAAAATGTTTATCAGTTATTGAGACTTCAGAGAATATTAGGTCTCGGGAAGCAGAAAATCTTCAGTTTTGCATCCATTAGATTTAAATTTCGCAAAGTGGTGAGTGAAACAGAAACGCTAAAACACACATGTCCAGCAAACTAAAGGACACCAAAATATCTACATAATGAAAGAATTCATATTCTCTATTCTACATTCTACATTGAAAGTGCTTGGGTCCATGTAAAATCGATCAAGCTGTAGGGTACATCAATTACAAACATGTTCAACTTGACTACAACAAGAAATATAAAACAACAAAAAAAAAAAACAAAAAAGTATTTAATTTGTTTGTAGCACATTGCTGCAGCCTGCCAATGCCGTACATTGCCGCTAGAAAGAAATATGTAAATTGGCTTTTACAAGCAAATAGCAGCAGCGGCGGCAGCAACAGCAAAAGCAACAACAAGAGCAACTATTACTAATAATAATTACTGCCATTGCTGCTGGTGAACTTGCTTACGAGTAAAATGTAAGTATTACAATAGAAAGAGAAAGAAAGAGAAAGAAAGAAGCGAGCAGCGCAACATTAGACAATGTTAGAGAAAACACCTGCGTGTATTATTTAAAATATTTATTTACATAAATACATATGTACATACATACATACATATATACACCCATACACACATACACACATACATACAAATAGCACAATATTTCCCATTTATTATTATTATTATTATTATTATTTTACTAGAGCAAACGCAATATGTACTTATACTCGCCGTATGTTGTAACGACAATAAATAAATAATAGAAATGTACAACAAAAACGAATAGTAGCAACAACATGATTGTCAATTTCATTGCATCAAACACTGTGAAATGAAATTATGCCTAAGTAAGTAAAGTATGTATGTATGTATGTATGTATGTATGTATGTATGTATAGGTACATATTTTAAATAAATATTTGATTAGCAAATATTATTATAAAACAAAAGAATAAATATTATTAAATAATTGTGTAATATTTTGTGCTGCTGTTGGAAACTAACATTTTCACTTACATACGAGTACTTGAATGAATTTGGATGAAATATTTCAAGTGTTCGTTGTTCTAGGAAATGATTGCAATAATTCGCATGTTCTATTTAATTATAATTTCTCAGCTTAAAACATTTAATAAAGGATTGGGCGATTAAACTGTTACCAATTCAAACGAGCATTTTTTTTTTTTGTGTGAGTTTTTTTTTTTCATTTATTACTTTTCTACTTTTAATGGTACAACTGCCCATGGAGGGCCTAGGCCAAGCTTTTCGCATCCACTCATGTTGTGCGTGTTGTAGTTGTACATTCCATTTTTCATTGATTCAAATTACAAAAATGTGTGAAAATAATAAAAATTTTTGAATCCGTTCACTTTAGCTCGATGTGGCCACCTTTTGCCTTGACTATGGCCTTCAAAGGGTAAAAAAAATGAATTGCATGCTGCACGAATATGATCTTGCGGTATTTTGGCCCATTCCCGTACAACATATGATCACCATCGGCATCACCGAGGACCCGACCTGCACATCTTGTCTGGAGGAGGTGGACAGCACCGAACATTTTCCCTGCACATGTCCCGCCTTTGCCAGAACGAGATGGCGCATTTTGGGTTTCGATGTCACCGCAGGAATGTACAAAGTTCACTCCTTCACCCCTTCTGCGATCGTCTGAGATTTGTGAGAGAATCCGGAAAATTTGCCGAAGAGAACATAGTCCCCCTATAACCCCTTTTTCAACTTTTTCCCTCATATTCTCTAACCCCTTACTTGCTGTCACCCCTTCTTCTTTTCCCAGACTTTAAGTACCTATACAATGGGCTACACAGCCTGTGTGCTTGAGGAAATGTCCTGCACGAGTAGGTCAGATTCTCGGCCTTCTTCACATCCATCCATCCCGTACAATGGCTGGGATATTTTATAGCCTTCAACTGGCTCTCCAAATGGCCCAGATGGAATAGTCTATTGGATTTGCATCGGGCGAATTCGAAAGCCAATGTGTAGACGAAATGAAGTGTGTGACATGGTTTTTTAATCATTCTTGGTTCACACAAGCTTCATGAGACAGTGCCGAGTCTTGTTGGAACGTCCATGGTGTACGACCGAAATGTTTGCGTGCCCACGGTTTTTAAACAGCTTCCAAAACATTTTCCCGATAATAACTCACATTGAATTTGACACCAGGATCGATGAAAACGACTGGACAGGACAGCGTCCATCAGAGGTCACAGCTGCCCCCATACCATTACTTGAGATGGAAAATTACTCCGGGTGGCCGTTCGTAGGCTCACATTTTCGTAAGTGCGTTCAATTAAGTAAACACGATCATTTTGAGAGTTTATGAACTTCTCAATAGGGACATTTTTCTCATCAGAGAACACAATGTGTGGAAATTCGCCATGTTCGTGCAAGCTTTACAACTCCTTTGCTCTTTCGAGTCTACATTTTTTTTGCTTTGGAGTAAGATCATGTGTCTTTTGGAACTTGTAAGGCTTTACCTTGAGCTCATTTTGGAATATGCGTTGGATGCTTCGCTGGGATATTTTCAGTGCTTTGGCCATTTGATTACCACTACGACTTGGATTCCGTTGAAGCCTTCACTTCGAGCCTTCACTTTCCGAACCATTACAGGTGCGGTTGCTGGTACCTACAGTTTAATGCCGAATCCGAACGGCGAAGTGAAAAGCTTTTCATAGGCAATTTTTACTCTTGTAGGTTTGCCATTGCCTGCCAAGTGCCAAGAGGTGGTGCCGTGTAGAAAAATTATTTTTTCTACTTTTTGATTTTTTGATTTTGCCTGTGCCGAGATTCGAACCCCGGACACTCTGCGTAGCAGTCCAAGGTTTTTCTTTTTTTACTATTACCTGCCAAAAAGCTGGTTACAAGTAAAAAAATTTTACTTTCTTCTTTTTTTGATTTTCTTACGATGCTGAGATTTGATCCGAACACTCTGCGTGGCATTTCAGCATACTTCCAACTACGCCAGTTCGAGTGAGAGCAAATATATTAGTAAATATAAACGGTGGTCGTCGCCTACCTCGTTAGTTTAATGGTTGGTGTACTAGACTTTCACCCGAGAGGTTGCTTCTTCGATTCACCTACAGGTTCGGTGGTTAATTCTCGTCAACTTCTTATTCACCAAACGATATAAATTGAATGAGAATTATAAGAAAGTGATCAATTGCAGACCTCTTGGTAGACTGTGGCGTTCCCACAACCAAGTGATAACGTTTTCCATGCCGCCATTCGGAACCGGCGTTAAACTGTAGGTCCAACCAGTGTTGCCCACACTTGTCCATACTTCGCTGATTACTTAATTTTGTAAAGTATGCAGCAATAAATTAATAATTCATGATGCTTTTCTTAACGCAATTACGTTTACTTAGACTTTGCCATTATTTCCAACAACATTTCATAATTTCTTCTTCTCTACGAGTGATCTGGCAACACTAACTCTGCATAAAAAAAGAGTATCGATCGAAGGAGTGAGAGTAATTTTCCTTCAGCTGTTTGAAAGATAACCAAATTTTTACGCAATTTTTTCTTACATGTAACTAGAAATTGCTAACAAAAATAATAATTAACTTTATATTTGCGAGCCAGCTAACACAGAAACACACTCACACACATTCGCACACAATCACACACACTAACACATAATGTCACTATGCAATCTTATCAATTGCAAACTGCATTTGGGTTTTTTTTTACCTTTTCGGCACACAATATAAAAATATTGGCTTGATAATGAAAATTGCGCTGATAGCCGCGTCATGGAGTAGTGTATAAAGTAGTGTATAAAACTGATAAGCGCCTACAAAAAGTGCAACAACTTTAAACGCCAAGTTTGATTAGTGATAATTTTTTGATAATCGCACGAAATGTAAACGAACTTTATTCTTTTGTTTTTTTGGGTAATTTTTACTCTTGTAGATTTGCCATTGCCTGCCAAGAGATGGTGCTGTGTAGAAAAATAGTCTTTTCCACTTTTTAATTTTGCGAGTGCCGAGATTCGAACCCCGGACACTAGGCGTAACAATCCAACGCGCTACCACTACGCCAAAGCGACCACAGTGTACTCAGGTACGTAGCGTAAATATATTTCTAAATATATAGGGTGGTCCATCTAAAATTTGGAAATTGGAATTTGAACTAGTGATTATTTTGAAGGCGCCAGCAGTCAGTGCAGCTTTCTCCAATGTGGAAAAGGAGTCTCGTCGAGTGGGTATAGTGGTGAAACAAGGACAAAACGAAATACCTTGTGTCAACAAACAAAGGGTCACAGTGTCTTGGACAAAATTTCACTGATGACAATTATACTTTTGAGGTAGTCAATGTTTTCGTTTATCTAAAATCCAGCATTAACACCAACAATAATGTCAGCCTTGAGATCAAGCGGAGATTAACTCTTGCCAACAGGTGTTACTACGAGCTCAGTAGGCAATTGAAAGACAGAGCCCACTCTTGACCAACGAAAACGCTCCATAGATTCCTCAACACCACACCAATGATGAGAGACTGTTAGGAGCGTTCGAGAGGAAAATACTCGGTAAGATCTACGTTCCAATATGCTTGGACGATGTGAACCGAATAAGATGAAACGATGCGCTGTATGAGCTGTACGCCGACGCTGACATAGTCGAGCGTATAACAAGCCAACGACTTTGCTGGCTTGGAAGAAGGCGCTCCATCTGGAAGGGTGTTTTAATCGAGCCACGATGGAGGAACGCGCAGAAGAGGACGTCCTTATCTCCTGTTGGGACAGGGCGTCCTGACTGGAACTTTATCGGGCACAACAAACAAGTTCACGGAAAAATTCCTACTGTTGCTCAGAATGTGCAAGACGAACCGACCATATCAACTCGTCATTGTTCACAGGAATTGAACATTGCACGCACTTCTATGTTGCGAATTTTTCACATAGACTTCGGTATGAAGCCTTACAACCTTACAACAAGGTTTAATTGGTACGACAGCTGAAGCCACATGACCATCCACAATGTTATAATTGGGCACTGGGACGCTTGGAAGAAGATGAGCATTTTTACCGAAATATCATTTTTCCTAAAGAAGCTGCTCACTTTGACCTTGGTGGTTACGTTAATCAGCGAAATTAGCGCATCTGGGTGTCAGAAAATCCATGCGCGATTGTTGAGATGCCAATACAAGCTCAACGGGTAACTGTTTGCTGTGGCTTTTGGACTGGTGTCCTACTTTACAAGATATGGTCTTAGATCACATTTGGTTTCAATACGATGACGCACCGTGTCACACAAGCAACAATCGACTTTTGAGTCGTTATAAACCGTTTTGGTGATGTGCATTGGCCAGCAAACAGTTGCAAAGCGCAACTACGTTGGACTATTATTTGTGGGGAGCCGTTAAAGCCAACCATCCAGCAACGCTTGGGGTTCTCAAGGATGAAATTGGTGTAGCCTTCGATCAAGTACAACTCCGTAAAGTCGAAAATGTGCTGAAAAATTTGGTTGATCGTATGGGCTACTGCAAGGCAAGCCGAGGAAGTCATTTGAATGAAATACTGTTCCACAATTAACCGAAAGGATTGTGCCCTCAAATAATAAAAACCGCATTGAGACCATTTATTATTCGTTTCTTATTTACACGAAAATCAAATTGCAAATAATAAATGGCCCACCCTATATATATTGCTTAGTGTTCAATCTTGCGAATGTAATGCAAAGCAAATTTAATGTCTGACATAATGTCTGCTCGTTGGTTTTTTTGTTTTAGTATAGGAAGTCGCGTCTGTTTCATTATCTTCTGAATATTTGAGATTTTCTTCTAATTCGTATTTTTATTATTTTTATTATTAATTAATATAGTTATAAAAGACATTTGGTCACCACGACACAACTGTGAAGCGTGTATAAGTGTGTAAAAAAACACACACGCGCTGCTCAACAAATGCAAAAGAAAAGAAGAAGGAAATTGTTCGGTACATAAATTCTTATATTATTCCTAGTATATAAGTATGTACCTATGTAGTATATAGATATGTATGTATGTGTGTGTGTGATCATGTTCTTTATACACTTGCCAATAATATTTTAATGTAAAACAGTTCTGGTTGCTGTTGCTGCTTTACATACTCATAGTTGTTCAGCGAAATTTTCAGAAAATGCAATTAAATTTTTAAGTATGCATTGCATGCACCTAAACCAAGAAAATAGAAACCAATAAATAGTTGATTTGGTTTGAAGTGATTTGGCTGTCAACATGTCGTTGTAAGAAACAATAATTCTCTAGATTATTTCGGTAGAAGCTTAGGCAGTGAGGCGCCCGCAGAATTCATTTGTTGCTAGAATCTCAAAGAATTCTCACATTTTCTTGCATTTCGGTTCTTACTTTCCACCTCATATTTCATAAAAGTTGAAACAGTTCATCAAAGTAAATGTGTAAACGGTGAGAATGAGTTTCTATCAAACCATCAAGTTCTCACTTCAATATTCTTAGACTTTTGATTCTGTCAAAAATTTAAATTCTTTTGTTATTCCACAAACGTCATTTACAAAAAAAATTTCAAAATTTAATTAACTAAATCCTTTTTCCACTTTTAACAAGAAGTCTACCTTCAAACCCCCAATTACCAACTCAAGATTCATGGATTTTTATTTTAAATTTCATTATCATTCAAATCTACATACGAGGGTAGATCAATAAGTACCCGTGTTAGGAATGAAGAGGCAAATTCAATTTCACAAATTGTTTTCTTCTATTTTTCAACGTAATCTCCTTGTATGTGTATTGTACTCACTTTTCCCAAAGTTTCTGCCATTTCTTTAACCCCTCCAAAAAATAAAAACACGATTTGTCAAACTCTTCAAAATACGCTTCTGTCTCGACGATAACGTCCTCGTTTGAGTTGCATTTTCCCCCCCGAGCCACGTTTTCATGTTGGGCGAGTACGGTGGGTGCGACAGCAATTCTTAGTTCAATTCATGCAATTTAGCGGCGACAATTCCGTATTCGCTTGTTGTCCACCGTAAGCAATCGCGGCACCCATTGGGCCGACACCTTTCTCATGCTTAACCTATCATATAAAATATTAATTACTGTTCCATACGACACTCCTACGGCCTCTGCTACTTCGCTCAGTTTCGTTCGGCGATCAGCGAGAATCATGTCGCGGACCTTTTCAACGATATCCTCGGTAACCTAACCACGTCTGCCTGGACGCTCCTCATCAAAAACAGACGTACGACCACGTTTAAATTCGTTGAACCAATATTTTACGGTTGTCATAGATGGTTAAGGGTCCCCAGAGACAGCATCCAACTTCGCTTTCATTTCTTCGCTTTCATTCGCATGTTTTTCCATCCAAAAATAAAAAGCGAATTACGGATCGATATTGTACTTTTTCCATTTTATCGCGAAACATGAAGCACGTGTGATACTAATGGCTGCCAAATAAAATCTAAACTATGAATCAGTTTGAAATTAAGTGTGGTGTCGTGTGTGGTGTCGTGTGTGGTCGCTGTGGCGTAATGGTAGTGCGTTGGTAGTGTCCGGGGTTCGAATCTCGGCACAGGCAAAATCAAAAAGTAGAAAAATAATTTTTCTACATGGCACCACCTCTTGGCAGGCAGTGGCAAACCTACAACAGTAAAAACTGCTATGAAAAGCTTTTCACTTCGCCGTTCGGATTCGGCATTAAACTGTAGGTCCCTTCCATTCATGTACAAATATAACACGCACAACATGAGTGGATGAGAAAAGCTCGGCCTAGGCCCTCCATGGGCTGTTGTGCCATTAAAAGTAAGTAAAGTAAGTCGTGTGACAGATGGCAGTAAACGACGGTAATGCCAACTTCCCTCAGCAACGTCACCTATCTTCACACACGGGTACTTATTGATCTACCCTCGTAGATTTCAATCCCGATTTCCCAATTAAAAATTCAAGGATTTCTATTTCAAACTTGTGTTTTAATATAGTAAAAAACTAGATTCAAATTGCAAGTTCCTTCCTTTGTCAAAACTCATTTATTTCAATTTTAGTTTAAAGTTGAAACAAGAGCTCGAGTTTCAAATCCCCAGCTCCCGTTTCCAAATTCATGGATTTCTACATTAGATTTGACTTTTAACAAGAAATTTTTACTCAAAATACGAATTGACATTTCTGGATTAATGGATTTCTACTTTAAATTTCAGATTAGAGCTTTAACAAGAAATATAGACTCAAATCTGAATTTAAATCCCGATTTCCCATTTTAAAGTTAATAGGTTTCTTACTTTACTGACTTTACTTTTAATGGCACAACAGCTCATGGAGGGCCTAGGCCGAGCTTTTCGCATCCACTCATGTTGTGCGTGTTAGATTTGTACATGAATGGAAGGGACCTACAGTTTAATGGCGAATCCGAACGGCGAAGTGAAAAGCTTTTCATAGCATTTTTTACTCTTGTAGTTTGCCACTGCCTGCCAAGAGGTGGTGCCGCCGTGTAGAAAAATTATTTTTTCTACTTTTTGATTTTGCCTGTGCCGAGATTCGAACCGCGGACACTCTGCGTAGCAGTCCAACGCACTACCACTACACCACAGCGACCAATTTAAATTTACTTAATCTACCTAATTTCTGCTTTAACAAATCCATTCGAAAGCCAAATCCATTCAAAAATTCTATGTGACCTTGAGTCTTAACTTGCACGATTTCACTGCTCGTCATAAAAGTTATCAAGCCTCAGGTTTTCCTGACTCTGGAACTAACTTTTCAGATATTTACAGTGTCTTAGAGAAAAAGTGAATTGGACTGAGATCATTGGCGGAGATTTAAGAGGAGTATTTTGATATATCCCGCTTCTCTTAGGGGTAGCTCCAGAGTTAAAATATTTTTCAGGCTATCTCTGGGGTCGTCGGTTTTTAAAATCCTTATTAACACTAAATAGAAAAACGCTGCTTTCTCAAACATCTCCTTACCCCCTGGTACATTATGGAGAAGGTTGAGAACTTTTCGTCCCTTCAAAAACCCTTTCAATTCAGGAACAGAAATCATAATATTGAATATTTTTACGGGAAGGTGGGTTGGAGGAGGATTCATTCATCCCAAATTTTCCCCTAGAATTCCCTAGTGGCTTGGACCTTTCTTGGGGAAAATGCGAAGTACTGGGTAAATTATCTTGTTTTCAGATAAACAACTTTAAAAGCGTCCTACAACAGCAGCCCCTTCCGTTTCTCCTCTCTACAATTCTCTGAAAAGTGAACGGAACGTAACAGACAAAGGACTGGTGAACTGTACTGGAAATGTGGCAATTGCTGCTTTTCAGTTTTGAAAAATATGAAAAACCATTTTTTTTGTCGCGGATATCTTGAAAACTACAAAAATCAGAAATGTAAGAAAATTTGTAGGCTCTACTTGCATGACACAGCGTCAACTGTGGAACAAATTTCGTGATGGTAGAGGGGGGGGGGGGCACCTACGGGCAGGGGGAACAATCGAAATGTTATCCTGAATGCAACCCGTCTTGACATAAGTCACCTGCTGATTGATCAGCAGATGTAAGTGAGTTTCAACGCTTTACAGCTGTCAGCTGTAACTGCCCAGCAAATAAGCAGTTGAGGCTCGAGTTTACACGACACTTTCTTCAAAGAGCAAAGGTTTACTGCAGTGCTAAATTATGTATCTAACTTAGACTTACTCACCCTTGTTGCAAATGCAGCAGGCAGCAAACGAACAGGAATCAGAAAAATAGAATCCAATATTTAAAAAAAAACAAATTAACACACTTTTTTATTCCTTTGCAATAAAGCAAATTTCTGATTTTTCTCTTCAGATTTTTCTTTAGATTTTTTGCACTTATTTTGTGCCGATCACTTTGACAAAAAAAAAAAAACAACAAGAAGAATTTAATTTGAAAAAATTATGATTTTCAAACACAGAAATGTGTTTCCTCTTCTCCTTCTACTTTTCTTCTTCTTCTTCTTCCTCTTCAGATGATCATTTGATGACGTCAAGCCGTAGCAAGCACTTATAGTAGCGGTATAGCCGTATAGCGGTGAAGGTGGTCAGGTCAAGGAAAGGAGGATTTCCGGTGCACTCTTTTGACACAATCCCTCAAAATATCGAAATGTGAAGGAATATTTCACATAAAAACAACAACAGCAAAATAAATTTGTATTGCATCAAAATTCCAGTGCAAAAATTTCTTGATTAAATTGAATTTATTTCACAGGAATTTCGCATTTCAACACGTAACTTAATGCAGCAGCAACAAAAAACAAAACAATTATAGAAATTGAATATTTTCTTTTGTGAAACTTTTTTATTTGTAATTGTAGCGAATTCCAAATTAGTTTTCAAACATTTTCCTTTTTACTTTTTACTTAAAGCTTGTTACAATTTTGCAAAGCGTTTCAAGATCGAAGTGTGCGGCGTATTGCAAACACGAAAACGAAACTGCGACAACGAGCAAACAAAATTAAGGTCACACTCACGAAAAGCGCACACAGTCGCAGACGCGCGCACACACACGCACACACACACACACGCTTGCTCGCATCGAGCACTTTCGCGAACAGGAAACGGAAGAAGCAAGGGCAGAAGGCGGACGGAAGGCAGCGGCAGCGGTTTCAGCGGTTTCAGCGGTGACGAATTCACGATGGGTGGCGCGCGATTATTCAACGCTATTGAGGTGAGATCGAGATCAGGAGCGAATGCTGGTGCAACAACTGAGCAACTGCGATGACAGCGACCAAATGAAGAAGTTCACAACATTTGGCGAGCACGCAAGAGGCAGCGTGAGGCAGCGGTGTTGGAGACAAGAAGCCTGCGACGAAGCAGACGAACGCGTTCAATAAAAATAAAGTAGTTTCGGCGACGCGTTCAATGACCGCTAGATTGTGGGAGAGAATGATGAGGATCGGTGCACGGTGGGAGCGGTGGGGGAGGTGACCGTTGCGGTGGCGTTGTATGTAAGTTGCAGCTAAATATTACACTAAATTTTCAGTGCACTCTTTTCGCTCTCAAATATCGACGCGTTTAGTAATACATTTTTTCTTTTAATATTTCTTTCAGCGCTACAGCAGTAATACTTGAAAATAGAAAATCTTGCGATACGAACGAAATGCAAACAACTGAGGAAAAAAGGCTAAAAACACAGACTTTCTACGCTCGTTGAAAAATGTTGACTGCTGTTCAGTTGCTGCGGCTGGTTCTATAGTGACGGCGGTGCTTCTGCTGCTGCGACGGTGAGAATAGAAACGCGCATCGCTCGCGTCATACACACAAGCACACACACCAGGGAAGCGGGCGACTCATTTAGACGCGATTGCAATTTTTTGTTTTTTTTGTTTCATCGTACTTACTTTTTTTCGCTAGTTTCAATTATGCGCGCATTAGAGAATTAGAGCAGAGCAGCGTTCACTCACCAACATCCGAACAAAACAGACATAAAGACTGCGAAGCGACTGCGAAGCGACTGCGACGTTAACGTATCGCGATCGTATTGCATTTGAAAACGACGCAACGCACCAAACGAATTCATCATCTAAAATATGCAGCGCGAAAGCTTCGTCGGTTGCTGCATGCGTGCTCACACACACAAGTGCGAATGAGAGTGTGCGAAAGTAAGGCGCGTGCCCTTGACAATTTACCCCCACAAACAACAAAACCAACAACAGCAACAGTAAAAAGCGACTAATGTCCGAGAGCAGCAATACCAACAAATCGATTTGAATTCAATCGAATGCGATCGACAATGTTCGTTTCGTGCAAATGTGCAAGCAGCAACAACAAGTGAGTAAGAGCACGTACCATATGATTGGCATCGACTGCGTCAGCTCCCTTGCTCTCCCTCTCTTTCAGCGTATTTTGTTGGCTACCTTCTAACATCATGCATGCCTCTTTCTCTTTTACCTGCTGCCCTGTGTTGATCTTTGAAGAATTTTTGCTACTTCTTTTTTTTGGGTATTAAAAGTTTGCCAATGCACAAAAATGCTTGAAATTCTTCTTGTTTTGCGGCGGAAAGAACAAGAAGAAGAACAGGAAAAAAGTTCTATTATTTAGTAGCGAAAGTTGTTAGTTGCCAAGAAGAATTCGCTTCTCTGTTTTATTTTTTTTTTTTACTATACCTTACAAAGCTTAAATTTTACACGCTTTTTGAATTTGCTTTCTGGCAATGCAATCTACTTTTTTTTAACGTAGATTTCGATTTTATCTTGAACTTGACAAAGGAGGCTAATATTGTAAGTGTGATGAATTGAACTTAGTCATAGACGAACGTCAGATATCATGTGAGGTTACTGTACAAATCTGATTCTTTGTCCTTTAGGGCCTTGAGTCAAACTCTCGGTGAACCTGCATTTGAATAAATTTCCCTTACACCGTTCGTGTATGGCACAAAGTCATGTCTCAGCTAGTCCTAGCCATAAAGAATAAGGGTTAAGGATACCGTGGTCATATGAGTGTTAAATCCGAAGACTGACATGGACCTTTTTGGAATAAGTTCTAGGTAATGTTAATGAGACTGAGACAGAAATTTGAAGATGTAGATATTAATGGGTTGAATGTACTGCGACCAGTTATGTTCATTGTACCCCCAGTACAAAGAACTACAGGGATCCATTGGTTGTTGTCTTGGATGTAAAAGATTTAGGGTAAAAAATTATCACCAATCCAACATACATTTTATCTGTAAGGCGGTGTTGCCAACCTATGTATGAATAGTAAGGATAAAGCCAGACCTACAAACATAAATAAGCTGAGGTAAGATGAAATGTGGTCTCAACATAGGAATACAATGGTTGAAGAAAGAGAGTGACTTAGACTTATGAGTGTTAAAATAAGGCACAAGAAAAGACCTACAAGAGCTAAGGTCATCGTGGGAGTATGAGACGAATCCAGACTATTCTAGACCATTCAAGACAGGTGGTAATATTTGTGGCGTATGCTCGATGTACACTTGTGAGTGTCAAAGTTAAAGATGAATACAAACCTAAATGGACTTAGGCCAGCATAACGTAACTGGTCGCAAAGTAAAGCACAGGAACAGATACATTTGAGCTGCGGTCTATGCAGGAGGAGAAAGGCACACCTCGAAAGTACTTAAATTAATGAAACTATGATGGATTGTAGGGCGTTCAAGCATTAACGCAAAGTATTGTAATGATAAAGTGTTGCCAGATTGTTGTCAAATAATTTTCTTACATTTTATAGCATGTCAGCATAATTTATTCCTTTTCTGTCAAGATTTTATATGTTCGAAAAATGACGAAAATTAATGGGGAGCTTCAAGTTTCAATTAGACTATAACGAGGAAGAGGTGGGATTGGCTTTCTTCGTACTTTCAAAAACACCTTTTAAATCAGAAGCAATGATAAATTAGTAGAAATTTATCGAGGTCTTGTCTCCATAACCAGCTTTCAGCATTCCATTTATTGGGGCACCACTTCATTCATTTAATACTTAATACAATGACTGCTGGAAGGAATTAGATTCATGCTCACATTCTAGTACTCATAGTTATTGACTTACTTACTTTTAATGGCACAACAACCCATGGAGGGCCTAGGCCGAGCTTTTCGCATCCACTCATGTTGTGCGTGTTATATTTGTACATGAATGGACTGTAGGTCCCAGTTTAATGCCGAATCCGAACGGCAAAGTGAAAAGCTGTTCATAGCAATTTTTACTCTTGTAGGTTTGCTATTGCCAGCCAAGAGGTAGTGCTGTGTAGAAAAATTATTTTTTCTACTTTATGCCGAGATTCGAACCCCAGACACTCTGTGTAGTAGTTCAACGCACTACCACTACACCACACAGCGGCAAGGTTGATCTAAGTGACCGTTAAAAATGAGATGGTTTGACTTAAGACCTATTGCAGGGATCTTTGTCATGGACAGATCATGACGGAGAATGATTTTTTAAGAGAACTCTAAATCAATGTATTAGATTCATGAGACGTACTTAAGTCTAGCACATGATGAAATTGTATGAAGGTCCTATATTTTCTCTTCTTCTTCTTTTTTCTGAGGGTTTTTAGCTATGGAGGAAGTAAGAGAGTGGAATCATTTATCATTATTTTGCTTTTGTGGAATCATGGTCACGCTTTGCGCGACTTCTAATTACAAAAATACTAACTATAAATCCCAATCTAATGTTAATAAATTTCAACAGTCTGGCAACATCCGTGCCATTGTATGTATGCAGCAGCAACCACCCTCTGTGTATATAGATTTGTGCGATTGTTGGCGGATTGCTGCTGCTAAATTCAAAAATAGATTTTATTTTTTTTTTTCAATTTCTACTAAGGAAATTAAAATCTCACTCGACAATTGCGAAATTACGCGAAACACTTTGCCAACACCAAAAACAGCAACACAACAGCTACAACTACAACAACGATAGCAGCAGAAACAAAAGCAACAATACCGAAATCGAAAAAAATCATAAAAGCATTTTCACTGTCAAGGTCGAACGTTGTTCTGATACGACGAAGGCAGCAACAGCAACAGCAGCAGCAGCAGCGTCAGCCGCAGCCGCAGCAACAACAAAATCAAACAACGAAAAATCGCAGCAATTGCCGAACGCAATACAGCGCAGCAGCACGACGATCAATTTGCGCGCGTTCATTCAATACAAAAGATAAAAGCTTTTTCTCACTCTCTCTCGCTCTCTTTTTCGATGCTCTCTCTGTGGTATGCATGTTACGCTCTCTTATTTACGCAAGAGTTGCGCCCCCCGAGTGATGGCGCAGGAATGCAATTGAATATTGAAATGCATACAGCTGCAGCAGGAAACAACAATAATACGCAAAGCTTATGTAAGTTCGCGTTCGCAACGTCTGCCGCTGTCGCGCCACCCCTAAGGTTCTAGCTCTCACACAATCGTTCGTTCGTTCGTTCGTTCGTTCGTTCGGTCGTTCGTTCGTTAGTTCTTTCGTTGATTCGAAAGTGCACTGAAGTGTCTGTGTATTTGCAATGCGTTGTTGTTTTTATTTAGAGCGGCATAACGTCACAGCAAAGCTGATTGCTAGTAAATCTTGAAATGAAAGCGCTTTAGAGTCCCGCAGCTTTTTTATTGTTGCTGCTGCTGTTTTTGTTGTTAATTATTTGTATTTGAATGATTCTGTTTGCATTGCGGGCGTTTTATTATTTCCCCCCCCCCCCCGCCCCCCCATCCCCCTGCTTTGAATTTCTGTTGTTCTCGAGCTTTTGTTTTTTATTATTTTTCTTATGTTTTGTTGTTGCTGTTGGATGCTGTGTGTGTTCAGCGGACTGTAGCAGTAGCCGCATTTTTCAAGTTCTCGGTCAGTGTTTTCTAGCCTCTGTGTAGATACGATATGAACCTTGTGCTCACAGCTGGATGCAAGTCAGGGTAAGGAGGGCGATCATTAGAATTTCTTGCTATGTCTTAAGTTGTTAATATTTGCCATATTTTTAGTCGTAGATGGAATCAGTTTGTTATTTCAATAACGAATGGGAATTCTATCATTCATCTTCATTTCAATATCTCTGGGAATTAGGAGGCGGTAACTTCGGATGCTTCAATTTCAATTAATTAAATCTTTATTTTTTTTTTAGCAATTTGGAAATTTGTCGCTTTCGGGCAGTTGGCAACGTAAACATAATACCAGGTTAGTGTTCACAAAATACAGAGATATTAAAAAAAAAAAAAAGTTTAACGTAAATTTTCAATTTGGCAGCTTCAGCAATATTCCTCAAGGATTTCAGGCTAAACTATATGCTCAAGGTTTAACGCTAGATGGCGCTACCTCTGATCACTGAGTCGATATGTAAAGACTTTCCTTGTCGGTGATTGCCAAGGTTTGCTAGCGGAACACACCTGAGAACTCCTTGTATGAAGAGACCAAATCTTCAAGGTTTGGAAGCATAATACATACGTCACATCTTAACCAATTTCTATTGGAGTGCTCCAAAAAACAGCACTCTAATTGCCACGCCAGACGATAGGTAATAACTTCTCCTCTAAATGGATGAAATCATAGAATTTTTTGAACTGAAACCAGCTTGGCCATCAAAAGTTCCAAGACTGCACTTAACTTACTGTAGCAATCAGAACCAAGGCTGCATGCTTGACCAAATTTTGTCCTATATGGATATTAGTAAGGCAGAAAAGAGGAGGTGCCAAGAGAACTTGTTGCACTTTAGCGCAACTAGCATCTATGTGTGGTGGCCGGCTTCATAGCAAGGATCAGCGACAGCGTTATGAAAACCTCTCCAGATTACAATCAAAGACCATACGATACGAGTCACTTCTTTAACTATCTACAATATCCAGCCAACTTGATTCTGCTCTACAAAGGAGCATACTTGATAAGATCATAGTGCTAAACCAAACAACAACAACGAATTATTGAACTGAGGAGTCATGAATTGATTTTGTTGAAATGTGAACTAAATCGTTGGAGTGCTTTAACGATACTCACCACACTGAGTCACAACAGTGTGGTGAGTATCGTTTAATATCAAGGGCCGATCCGTTGGTTGAGGTGAACTTTCATCATAATGATGAATATTAGGAAAAAGCATTTACAAATACGAATAATAAAAACTAAATGAGAAGATGATATCTTGTACGCCACAGAACAGAGATGATGAGGTGATAAATGATATTTGTGATGATTAAAAATATATAAGAAATTTGCTCCTGTTTGATGCTGAATAAATCTAGGATTGTTTAGTTTCACCAACTAAAAGAATTATCTTCTTCTTTAAGGGCGCAACAGCCCGTGAAGCATCTAGGCCGAGCTTTTAAAAACCGTATTGCATATTTTTCATTATAAATTCCAAAATATTGAAAATTATGAAGCAGTTAATTGGAGATTAATTGATTAAAACTATGAGAATTGCTAAATGGGATCAATTTTTCAAGAACTCTCTCTCTTCAAGAACATTTTGGGATTCATAATGACAAAATATGCAATAAGTTTCAAAAATATCGTAAATCGACTTTAGCTGTTATTCCTTGTGGCCACAGAAATATCAAAACAATAGGGGGGAAAATTCACACAATTTTTCACTTGAAATTTCTTGACTGCTTTTTTACAGCTACATACATACATACATACATACATACATACATACATACGTATATAAACAAAAAACAAATTGCTAGCAAATAGCAATAGCGACAGACGATCGGCCGACCAAGTGAACAGCGATAACGATAACAACATGCGAGATTCGATGCGGGCGTTAATACAAAATTTAGAAAACAAAACGCAAAACTGCTGCTCCTCCATTATGTTCCCAGTACCAGTCTCATTCCAGCTGATAACCTCCGCACAAGTCCGATGTGCAAGTGAACAAATAAACAAGCAGCAAAGTAAAGCAATAGAAAAATCTTGTTGAAATACACCGCCGCGTCAGAGAGTCACCATAAGCTGAAGCTGCTGTTGTTGCTGCTGATATTAATGTTGTTGTTGTTGCTGTTGTTGTTGTTACTGATGCCACAACGAATTACTTACGACATGTGGTCACGTATGGTGACGATAAGAAAGGATGATCAATGTTGTTTTCATGGCTGTTGCTGCATATGAAACGAAAAACAGACAAAACAAAAAAAAAGAAAACATAACAACAACCACACGGACTATTTTCACCTGAGCGAGCAGTAGCACAAACACAACACTTGACTATCGGCAATGATACTCGTATTTGTTTGTGTATTAGTGAGTGAGAAGATAGCAGAGCGAAACCGCAAAGAAACTTTGTTTATAGTTGGCAGTAAATCATATTTTGTTGTCAAATATTACAACAACAATAAACAAAACAACAATAAAACAACAAAAAATGGTAAAATGGTCGCATTGCACGTTTATACAAACACACATATGGTACATATGGTACATATGTACATGCATATGCTAGTGAGCCGCAGCTCACCACTCACCATTGATGGTGAGTACTAGAAGGAGGTAGGTTGTGGTGGGAGAGCACATGCATGTGTCGCTGCTGCGCTTGTATTAGTACGCGTGTACTGAAAAATCAAAAAACAAAAAAAATTAAGAATAAGAAGCATAATAAATGCGAGAGAGAATCAGCTGAAAAAGAAGAGGAGATTTTTCTTGCATTACGAATTTTAAATGATTGCATTTACGTTGGTGGTTGTTGTTGTTGTTGTTGTTTTTATATTTATTTATTTATTTTAGTAGCAAGTGCGGTAATTAGAATATGCCCAATATGTTCGTTTCATTTGTTTGCTTGTTTGTCACACATAATCCGCTCACCCCGTACCCTCTCGTTAACACCCTGTCACATTTGGGAATATTTGCCAAAATTGCTGCACACACACACACGCACACACACACACTTACGCAATCATAAAGCCGAAAATTTCGTTGCTCGTTTTGCTTGTTCGTATGTGTGATTGAATTTATTTGCCGCCTGCATAGACTTGAAGGCGACAGACGCGAGCATTTCAACTGATTTATGAGTTTACAAGATTTTCGGCTGCAACATTCACCACAAATGCATGCATGCATTTGCTGTGATATTGTTTTGACCATTGCGACAGTTTGTTTTCGCCATGACATTATGGATTTTTTTTTGTTGGAAATATTTGATAATATTGAACAAGAAATGGAAAAGAAATATTTTGAGCGATTAAATCACGAAACGATGGAATGTACATATCTGAAATTGAAAATAATCTTCTGGTTGATGCTTACAGTCCGACTCAAGTTGGAGCTTCGGCATCGTAGGGTTATAAACAAGACTTTACGGTCTTGTTGAGAAGAAAGGAGAAGAGCGAACACGGTCGCTTTCAATAATCACCTACCGTTGTCAACTCTAACGAGCAAATTCCCACCAGCGCTATCATTTCTAAAATATTCAACCATCACTAACAACCTAAACGTTGAGCTTTTCCAAGTTCTGCATTAGAAAGTATTTCGCATAAATATTTCAATTATCATCATTCAGAAAACACTTAACCGATTTAGAGCGGTGCGAGTTTTGTGACGAGCCTGCACCGCACGTCTCCAGCGCCATAATTTTCAAATAGTTACATGAAAATCTCGCTGGACATCATCTAACATGAAATCATCTAAAATCATCCCAATTTCAACGACGGACTCAACGACGGACGGTTGACTCAGTAAAATATCGATGCAATTTGCGCAAACGCACATGACACAAACTTGAGCTTAATTGCGGCACACCAAAAACGAAACAACACGAATTCAAGCTGGAAGAAAACGAGGCTAAAATGGAACGCTTTAGAAAATTGTACAGTTTATGACTTTAGATTTTCCGATGGGAAAAACTTTCGTTGCTGTTTAGTACAAGCCGGCAACAACAGCAACAGTAACAGCAACAGCAACAACAAAATAACGATGCAAATTTTCATAGCCTATACTTGCGTTAACGATTTATGTATGGTGTGTGTGTGTGTTTGTGTGTGTGTGTGTGTGTGTGTGTATGTGGCTGCGCATAAAGCCAATGCATGCAGCAAGCAGTGTGTACCGAAGAGTGGATAACATTATTGGTTGATTGGTTGGTCGATTGGTTGGTTGGTTGATTGGCAAGGTAGAATGGTGATGGTTTTGGTGTTGGTGTTGGTGTTGGTGTTGGTGTTGTTGTTGGTGTTGGTGAAGGTGCTGTTTGGTACCATAGATGTAGATGCTGGTGTTGTGCTGTTGCATAGAGAGATTGGATCATCATTATGGGTGATGGTAAAAGCGTTGTTAATTTGCGTTTAGTTGCGTCGTGGTCGCTGTTACCGTCATCGTAGCCGTCATCATTGCCGTTGCTGGCTCTCGTCATTGAATCGCGTCTCATTTCTTTCTTCGCCGCTACGTCATCATTGTCATCGTAATCATCATTGTGCGCGGTGATGTTTTGTTTTAATGTATTGTGGTAAATGTTCTTGCTGCTGCTGCTGATGTTGTCGTTGTCGTTGCTGTTGCTGTTGCTGTTTTTGTTGTTGTTGTTATTATTTTCCTTGTTTTCGGCTTGTAGGCAAATTGTTTCATGCGTTATTGCTATTGCTATTGCTTTTGCTATGTATGTTGTTTTAGCTTTGATGTCTTTATGGTAGAAGAGAAAAGTGATTCTCATTCTTTCGTTCGGCCAAGATACTGACGTGTACCCAATTCAAGTCGACTCGATAATCAAATGGGGACAAAATTATTGAGCAATTTAGTTTTACTTTATTGAGCAATTGGCAATTTAGTTTACAGCAACTAGAAACTAACAACAGCAACTAACAACACAATAATGGTAAAATATCGTTTTTAGCGACGTTCTTTATGGTTCTGGCAATAATTGGAAAGGATTTATGTGTACCTCCAACTCATGCGTGTGAGTGTGTGTGTGTGTTAGTGTGTGTGTGTGCGTGTCGATCAAATGGACATTGATTAGGATGTATGAGCTCAAGACATCGGACAGTTTAGCCCGCCGCCGCGATATAACTACGACGATTGAGTGCCATAAAAGTTGTGCTCTTCATCGCATGCCAAAGTATTACAGGCAATTTGCAAGTTCGTATATGTGAGAGTAGCTGCTGAAGGTTTCAGGCAATTAAAATATTGCAAGTAAATTGAATAGACTTTGAAAAAAAAAAAATATATAAAAGCAGAAGAACTTTAATTGGAATTTAACAAGCTAACGCATTTTAAGTTTGTAAATCAATGAGATTTAATGTGGAAAGTGGAAGCTTCTCGACAGGGCAATGAAGCCACTAGCGCATTCCAGGAAGGATGCGACCTCTCTCTATCGCATACAAAAGTTTTCTCCGTGATCGTTTACTTATTTTTAAATAAATTTTGATAAAAAATTAGTTAAAATTTTGTTTAAGATTTATTCAAAATAAAGACAAATTTAGTAAGAAAATGTAATCAAAACTTTGTTAAAAATGTATTCAAATATGGTTAAAGTTTGATCAAATTTTAGTCAAAATTTTGCCAAGTTTAATCAAAATTCAATCAAAGTTTTATTTACATATACTAATCAAAGTTAGGTCAATAATCAAAATTTGTTCAAGATTTAATTAAATTTTAGAATAAATTTAGCCAAAAGTTATTTAAACTTTAAATTAATTAATTTGATTTAATTTAAACTTTAATTTGATCAAAATATATTAAAATTTTAGTAAAAATTTATGCAAAATTTGGCCATAATTTAGCAAAAAATTTTTTACTTTAAATTTTGCTCCCAAATTTTGTTCAAATCTATTAAAGATTTTTAAATTTTGTAGAAATTGGTTCAAAACTTTAATCAAATTAAAGTCAACATTTTTCAAAACTTTGTTCAATTAAAATTTTATCAATAATTAGCCAATTTTTAGATACATTTAGGAATTTTATGCAAAATTTATACACAATTTATTCAAAATTTAATTAAAATTTGTTATAATTTGGTTAAAGTTTGGTCAAAATATGGTCAAAATTTTAGTCAATATAATAACCAAAATTTGGTTAAATTGTTTCAAAATTTAGTCAAGTTTTAAAATAAATTTAGTCACTTAACTTATTCAAATATTAGATGAAATTTAGTAAAAAGTCAATTAAGTTTTCGTCAAATTTTATTAAAAATTTGGTCATATTTTAGTAACAAATTTTATTTACTTAAAATTTCGTCACCAAATTTCGTTCAAATCTAATATGAAATTTGAATTGATTCAAAATTTTAATCAAATTAAAGTCCACAATTTTCAATATTTTGTTCAAAATTGAATTAAAATTTTTCAATATTTAGTCAAATTTTTGATCAATTTAGTAATTTTATTCAAAATTTAGTAATAATTTATTCAAAATTTAGTCAAGTTGTGGGCGAAATTTAAGTCATACTATATATAATTTTAGTGGTCGCTGTGGCGTAGTGGTAATGCGTTGGACTGCTACGCAGATTGTCCGGTGTTCGAATCTCGGCACAGGCAAAATCAAAAAAAAAAAAAATAAAAAAGTAGAAAAAATAATTTTTCTACATGGCGCCACCTCTTGGCAGGCAATGGCAAACCTACAAGAGTAAAAATTGCTATGAAAAGCTTTTCACTTCGCCGTTCGGATTCGGCTTAAAATTGTAGGTCCCTTCCATTCATGTACAAATATAACACGCACAACATGAGTGAATGAGAAAAAGCTCGGCCTAGGCCCTCCATGTGCTGTTGTGCCATTAAAAGTAAAGTAAAGTATATATAATTTTTAATTAAAATTAAGTCAAATTTGTTCAAAATTTAGTCAAGTTTTTATTATAAAAAAAAATTAAGTCACATTTCATTCAAATTTTAGATGAAATTTAGTCAAAACTTATTTGAAATTTAGGAAACATTTATTCAAAATTTAGTTAAAATTTTTTCAAATTTGATTAAAGTTTGGTCAAAATATAATCAAAATTTTAGTCAATATAATAATCAAAACTTGGTAAAATTTGTTCAAAATTTAGTTAAGTTTTTGAATAAATTTAGTTAAAACTAATTAAAATTGTGAATGAGATTTAGTCAATACTAATTAAAAAATTTAGTAAAATTTTTTTAAAAATTTGGACATATTTTAGGCAAAATTTTTTTTTAACTTAAAATTTTGTCACCAAATTTCGTTTAAAAGTAATAAAAAATTTTGAATTTAGAAGTAATTAATTCAAAATTTTCATCAAATTAAAGCCATCAATTCTCAAAATTAAATCAAAATTTAATTAAAATTTGTTCAATATTTAGTAAAATTTTAGATCAATTTAGTAATTTTATTCAAATTTTAGTCAAAATTTATTCACAATTTAGTCAAGATATGGGAAAAATTTTAGTCTTATATAATTAATTATTAAAATTAGGTCCAATGTGTTCAATATTTGGTAAAGTTTTCGGATAAATTTAGTCAAAACTTATTTAAATTTTTGTTGAAATTTAGTGGTAATTGATTCAAAATATTAATTAAATTAAAGTCAACTATTATCAAAATTTTGTTCAATATTTAGTCAAATTATAGATCAATTAAGAAATTTTATTTAAATTTTGGACAAAAAATTAGAAAAAATTTAAAAAAAAAAAAAAAAAAATTTTGACAAGATGTGGGCGAAATTTTAGTCATATATAATTTTTAATTAAAATTAAGTCAAATTTGTCAAAAATTTAGTCAAGCTTGACAATAAATTAAGTCAGATTTTATTCAAATTTTAGATGAAATTTAGTCAAAACTTATTTAAAATTTAGGAAACATTTATTCAAAATTTAGCTAAAATTTGTTCAAATTTGATTAAAGTTTGATCAAAATATAATCAAAATTTTAGTCAATATAATAATCAAAATTTGATCAAATTTATTCAAAATTTAGTTAAGTTTTTGAATAAATTTAGTCAAAACTATTTAAAATTTTGAATGAAATTTAGTCAAAACTAATTGAAAAATTTAGTCCAAGTTTTTTAAATTTGGTCATATTTTAGTCAAACTTTTTTTTACTATAATTTTGCCACCAATTTTACCTCAAATGTAATCAAAATTTTTAAACATCGTAGAAATTGGTTCAAAGCTATAATCAAATAAAAGTAAACTGTTTCAATATTTGTAAACAAATTTAATTAAAATTTGTTCAATATTTCAAGTCAATTTTTAGAATAAATTTGGTCAAAAGTTATTCAAATTTTAGACAAAATTCAATCAAAACTTATTCAAAATTTAGTTAATATTTAATCGAAACTTGGAGAAAATTTAGTTAAATTTAGTTAAATTTTATTGAAAATTTAAACAACATTTACTTAAAATTTCTTCAAATTTGATACAAATTTAATAAAATATTATTTTCGAAACATATTTATATTTCGTCAAAATCTAAATAGATTAGTGAAAATTTAGCTTAGTCACAATTTGGTTCAAATCTAATCAACATGTTTTTAATTTAGTTGATTGATTGATTCAATGTTTTAATCAAATTTAATTGAAAATTTTCAGAAAAATTTAATAAAAAATTAGGCAAAATCAGTTCAAAATTTGTTCAGCAATTTGTGGGAAAAATTCTATATTGTATACAAAGTTTTCGGCGTGATCTATTACTAGATCCTATTACTATTTGCTCATACTATTTTCTACTACCATTTTCAAATTATATTTTAAATTGTTTTGGTAAGTAACACTAAAGTTCTTCTTTTTCCAAATTCCTAAGAAGAAAAGTAATTTTTCATTACTTGTTTCTTTGCAGCTCCTGACTCAAACAAAAAATTTAATTGAAAGAACAAGTGAAAACCTGCCGTTCGCAGGTTTTCTAGATTAAGTTATTCAAGTATTGTCAAGTATTTGGCGAAAAATTAATTAATTCAATAGGAATTTGTTCACGATTTGAAAGTTAAAGCTCTAAGTTGCTGCTCTCACTACTACTCCATGAAAATCAGCATGAGCATAAAAGTATGCAATAACATTTTCGTCATGGAAGCTAAACTAATTCGGTTCAGTTGTAAGTGTTGCAATATTACTTAAAATTGTATGATGCAAAGAATTCTTATAAAAAAAAATGATCAAACAACAATCACTTTATGTATGCGTGATTCATTTAATGAGAAATTGTGCGAAAAATCTTAAAATACCAGACAATCTAACAATTCTAACCTCTTGACATTGATTTTTGAGAAACCCAACAGCATAACAAAGAAACCCATTAACCACAAATACTTATGGTACTTCAGCTCATCTAGCTTTGTAAAAGCCTAGTATAAAATGTGTACATCAACCCAAATGAAGACATAATTTGACATAAGTGACGTCAAAGTTCAACTGGAAATGCAATTTAACTTAAAACTTGCTTATTTAGCGGACACACCCGCAATAATGCAAGAGAAAAAATTGATATGCCTCATATTGACCATATGCGAAATCAAACAAATAATGTCAATTACAGAGGCGCAGGATTGAGAAGAGGCTGAGGGGGCTAGCAAGACAATAACACACAAAAACACAGAAAGAAACAACAACGGCAACTGCAACATAATCGCCAACATCATCATCATCATCATCATCATCAGCAATGATATAAACATTAACATCAACGTCATAGTTGTCGTTGTTCTTGTTGTTGTTGTTGTTGTTCTTGTTGTCATAGCTCTTCATATTTTGTTTTTTTTTTTGCCCCCCATCATCATCAACAACATTGCATCTGTCATATGAGCGATTAATCTCAATCAGAAAAATGTCGACAACAAACGCGCGCTCGCGTTCGCGTTCGCGTTCGTTCGCACAACTTTAGATGCAACATCATCATAATAGTAATAATAATAATAATAATAATAATAATAGCAGCATCAGCAACCAGCAACAGCCTCCAACAGCAACAACAACAGCAGCAGAAAAAAAAAGCATAACTTAAACTTATGAAATAATGTTGTTGGCAATAGTTGCCGCAGCGCAAAAAGAAAAATGACGAATTGCTTGCAACAGCAACAGCAATAACAACAACAACAACAACAACGGGATAGAATCAAACTGCATGCGTACACAAGCTTCAAACGATAATTGAGATATGAACCTGAGCAATATTTCATTACCATTCGCTTGGAGTCGTCGTCACAGAGCCGTCAGTCACAGCACGGGCGGCTTCCTTCTTCTTAGCTTCATCATCTTGTTTTGCCTTTTCATTTTCGTTTTCTTTTTCGACTTCTACTTCTACTTTTTATTGATGTCGTCTTCGAAACACACACACACACACACACACACACGCACACGCACGCACATATACCTATACAAATGGAAAGGTAGCAGCAGCAGCAGCAGCAGCAGCAATAGCATTCTCATCTATTACCAATTGGCGAATTATTTCATCATCATTTCAATCCAATGTCCATTTGTCCACTTATTCATTGCGCTGCGTCGTCTTCTACTCGCACATTCCACCACCTCATTCAGCACATTCATTGGCTGGTGTTGCTGGTGGCGGTGGTGATGATGATGATGATGATGATGGTCCGAAACTTGAAGACCACAACAACAGCTAGAAATATGCAGCAACTTAATTGTCACTCAATTACTCAGTTTTCAGCTAAAAGCATTCAATGGTTTAAAGTCAACTATCTGCACACACACACACACACACACACACACACACACTCTCGTACACTCGAACACACATGCATTTATGCAAGTGCAAAGTGTGAATAATGGCTTAGTATTTAAGCCAACTACATACTATGTCGAGCCAAATGAGTTTTTTCTTTTTTTTTTTTTTGCTGAGCAGCAGCTCGACGCGATAGAGCAAAGAGCTTGAATGAAAATTGATGAGTTGCGACAGTTTTTGGCCAAAGGGCATTTGTTTGATGAGTTTAAAGCCGCTTTAGCAACACACTCACACATACACACACACACATATGGATTTGTCAGTGTATAGTAAGTGATGTTGCTGTTGATGTTATTGTGATTGTTGTTGGTCGTGTGTGAATTTGAGGCGGTGAATGCGTTAATGCGAAACACTTTGTCATTGAACAGCAATATTTTGTTTTATTTGAATATTTTTTCTTGCAGCAAGTTAATAGCAAGCATGAAAATATTTGAAAAGCAAAGCATTTGACTGAAAAATATCAGTTTTTTAATCTCTTGATTGTAAATATAAATCGATATACTTTCGCTTACTGCATTTGGAGAATTGATTGAATTTCATTAGTTTGAGTTAATTTTCTGATTGTTCCAATAATTGCAAATGAAGAGAGCCTCTTCTCTGAGAGGCTGCCGCAAAAAAATTATATACGAATAAATTGCAACATCACCAAGAGGCGACAGCAAACCATTTGCATAGGACCTTGATATTCAAAGTGTTCTTGAAATTTGAGTTGAGCCACTCTTACTCACATTCAAATCTGCAACGAAAATCACCCTTTACTTTACCAACCCATAAAACTCGAAAATGATTTCTTTCAACACTCCACTCTATGGATTTCATCAATTCAGCGCCTAGCTTAATGAGTGAGAATATCATCGAAAATCAGACGCAACACACCGAAAAACTTAGAAACCTTCGCACTCCACAAATTTCATCAACTCAGTGCTTAGATTAATGAGTGAGAATAAAACACAGTGAAAAAATTTAAATTTTCCAGCATTTTCCGGGCAGTAAAAGATCATTTCCCTGTCTGTTCCCCCCCCCCACCCCCCCCCCCCCCCCCCTCCTTTTGCGAATTACCTCAATCTAGGCAAGAACTCAAACAAAAATCAAACCAAAACTCAAACCAAAAATCGAAACAAATCTAAAACCAAAATTTTAAATAATTTTCGCCCTATCTTCAACCCAAAATCAGTTCAAAGTACAAAAACCAAAATTCACATAAGAAAAGGTTAAAACTTTTCACAGATCACAACTCAGACAAAAAATCAGCACAAAATTCAGACCAAACATGAAACCAAAATTCGATCATGAAAAAAACCCTAATCGAAATGAAGAGTACCAGGTGTACACGTATGAAACTGGAAATTTTTTTTAAAGAAAATACACGTTCATTTAAGAAAAATGGTTAAACAGTCAATTTTTAAAGTAATGGCCACACATTTTTCCCATCTCTTTGGTAATTTGTGAATGCCTCGCCACGCCGAAAAAAAACTGTTCGTTTTTTGAGTCAAATCAGTCATCGAGCGCCATTTTTTCACATTTTCATTAGAATCGAAATGCTGTGAATCAGCAAGTGCGTGCCCAGCGTTCATTGATGAAAATAAGTAGTAGTCAGATGTAGCCAAGTCTGGTGAAGAAGCCGCATGGAAGAGGGCTTCCCAGTTGTACGAATCTGGAGATGTCATTACCGGTTTCATTCTTGTACACCTGGTAAATGTCAGTGAAAAACTTAAAACCAGAATTTAAATCAAAATTTACAACAAAGATCGGTTAAAAACCAAACTCAAATCAAAAGAGGAACAAAAATCAGACTAAACTTCAGTTCAAAAGGAGAGACCAAAAACTAAATGAAATCTACCTTATAACGAGAACGAAACTCAGACCAAAATTCAAACCTGAAAATAGATAAGGAAAAAAAAAACTTACTTATAGTACTTACTTAGCTGGCACTACAACCGATTATCGGTCTTGGCCGCCTCCACAAAGCTTTGCCAGTCACTTCTGCTATGCGCGCGCTGGCGCTAGTTGATAAGGCCAAGTGCAGTCAGGTTGCCCTGCACCTGGTCTTTCCAACGGAGATTAGGACGTCCCCTTCTGCGTGTTCCTCCACCGTGGTTCGAATAAAACAACCTTCTAGCCGGAGCGGAGCGCTTTCTTCCATTCGCTCAACATGACCCAGCCAGCGAAGCCGCTGGAGTTTTATACGCTTGACTATGTCAGTGTCGGCGTACAGCTCATACAGCTCATCGTTCCATCTTATTCGATACACGTCGTCCACGCATACTGGACCGTAGATCTTATGGAGTATCTTCCTCTCGAACGCTCCCAACAGCCTCTCATAATTGATGGTCAATGTCCACGTCTCTACGCTATACATTAGGACGGGAAGGATGAGGCACTTATAAAGCGTTATTTTCGTCGGTCGAGAGAGGGCTCTACTTCTCAATTGCCTACTGAGCCCGTAGTAACACCTGTTGGCAAGAGTTCGAGTTAAAAAAAAAACACTGATAAAAAAAGGGAGAACGAAAAAATTTCACTTCCAAGGGAAACCAAAACTTAGACCAACAACAGAATGAAACTTCGGTGCAAAAGGAAATCAAAATCAAACCAAAACTCAGAACCAAAACTCAGAACCAAAACTCAGAACAAAAACTCCAGCTAAAAGAAAACGGAATCCGTATCATAAAATCAGACGGTCAAATATCCAAAATTAAAGCATCTGACCTTGAAGTCTCACATTTGATGTAATTCGGTTTGTCTACCTAAGCTGTTGAAAGATTTCTAAGCTTAAAAGCACTCACAGTTTTGAGAAGACTATAGCCCTTTATCCCTTTAGGCTTTAGATCTCGATAGTCTGCAGGTATGGCACTAGATTTTCACCCGGTAGCTTGGACGTTGCCCCCTTGGTTTGGTGGTTAATTATCACAAGTGTCTTAAATTTCTAACGATATGAAGTGACTGAGAATTATATGTAAGGAAGTGTGCCAGAACACCACTCGGTAGGCAACGGAAATGCCGCCAAGTGAATATAAATGGCCACTCCGGCGTTCAAATGTAGGTCTAACCATGTGGTTATGTGGCATTACATTGTGCCGTTCTAGTCTAAGGGACATCATAATGGAGCAATTTGGGCAATTTGGACAATTGTGGGCCCCGCGGACTCTCTGATCTTTCTGAGCACTCACATATATCCTCCGGATGCTCCCTGATCTCAACTAAACTCAGTACGTACATTTCCTACAGCTAGATAACGGTCGGAAATGGGCGTGGTAATTCCCATACCAGCAAAGCTTTAAAAGAGAGTATACACAAAAGTTCAAAATAAAATTGAACCAAATTTGGCAAACTTCATTGAAATAGCTTCAAGAATAATATCTGTGAAAATTGTCAACAGCGGAGAATTGCCATAGCTACAATTCCCATACAATTAAAAACAAACCTCCGTCAATAACCACGCCCATTCTCCATTCAAAACAACAAGGTAATAGCAGCTCGGCTGTGCCCGAACTTAACTTTCCATCTAGCTCAGTTTTTACACCAGGTTCCCAGGCCTGGGGATGGCCTCAAGCCTTCAGGAAAACTTTAAGATTGATTGGTTTCCAAGCACGAAATGTTGCTAGTTAAGTAAGTATGTACTTGAGATTTCCAGCTTTAACGTTTCACTCGCTGCTGTGTGTGTGGGCAAAAATTTTGCTTAAGATTTGATTTGTTGTTGTTGTTGTTGTTGTTTATAGCTTGTCATAATTTTCATTACACGTTTTCCTACATTCAAAAATCATGTTAAAATGGCATATGATTTTTTTCCCCCATTTTTTAAGTTATGCTTTATTTGATAAAAATCTACCGCAGGCACAATTACAATAATAGCAACAGCAACAACAGCAACATATAAACAAACAAAAAGCAACAACAACTAGAAACAGATCTGATAACAACATTGCTACAACAATGCAAGGCAGGATGGAAAAAAATCCAATTGTATAAACAAATAAGAAATAAACCTCCACGAAAATGCTGCAGATCAAAATTAACATGAAAGAAACGAGGCAAAAGCAGCGCAGTGCAGCGTAGAGAGAGTGCAATGTGTGCGTACAAGTTTATTTAGGAAAATCGCTCGCACACACACACACACACACACACGCACACTCTCGCACACGCGCATACAAACTTTAAATGAGACAATTGCACAGAAATGTCGAAACAGCAACAACTACAAAATGCAATACAAAAGGAGTATACACTTTGTTTGTTGTTTTTGGTGTTTCGCTCTCATACCACCCACACACACACACACACACACTCTCTTATGGGTTCATTCTGCGCGTACTGTGCCAGCTCTACCGCTGGGAGCTGTTTGTCGGGCATGTTGTTGTTAAATTGTGACAAACTCATGTAGCGTTTAACGGTAACCTGTAGAAGAAAACCAGCAGAAACTCGTGCGTGCTCCCTCTCTCTCTCTCTTGCTTCCGCTCTCACATCTTGTACTTACTCTTACTCTATATGCGATATGACATTTAATATGTCAATTTAAGTTTGTCACGTGAAAAAAGAAACAACAAAAACTTGCTTCAAGCTTGTTCCAAATTTTTGTATGTTTATTTACCAACATTTGCTATGCTATTGACAATAAAATAGCAAAAAGATCAACAACAACTGGGGTACAACAACTGTGGTACAACAACAACAACTTCATTGTATCTCAATTGCTCAAATAGAAATGCGCTTTATGAATAATAATTTTTCAAACGCAAAAGCAAAAGAAGAAGAAGAAGAAGAAGAAATCACCAACAGCAACAACGTCGCCTACTCCTGTGTCATATACCGTAAGTCTCATAATTCGCATAATTCCCAGAAGAAAGAAAGAAGTAAAGAATGAATGAATGAATGAATGAATGAATGAAACCAAAGCAATTGTGCAACGCGGCGCAAATGCGCATGCACCTCTCTCTAACAAACTCTTGGAGTTATGATTGTCAACCTACGCATTCGCAGCAGCAACTGGCAGGCAACTGGCAGGCAACCAGTCACCAGCCACCACCACCAGCATCACGTTAGTCATGTTAGTGGTAAAAGCATCCTCCAGCATCAGCTCATATTGAAATCAGAGCAGTAAGTATCACAGCCACCCGCCGTTGTTGTTATTGTTGTTTCAGCTCTATGCGTTTTAGCTATGCATGTACAGAAAATGTTAGCGATGATTGAATGCTGATATAAATTCGTCGTAATTACTAAAACTGATAGTTTTACTTTTCAAGTTTTTATTTTTATAATAAACTCTGTGCTTTGGACTCAGCACAACGAGCGTTTGTGGTGCATGTCATTTTTCTGATTTTGTGTAATAAAAACTGCAACGAAAACAAAAACCATTTGTTGATTGTCAATTGCTGATAACGAAACATTGTAATTTGTTGTACATACATATATGTATGTATGTATATTTGTTGTATGCACCAAAAACCAAAAAAAAAAAAAAAAAATCAAATAATAGTAAAAATGTCACAAATTCGCTGGAAAATCTTTTCTTAATTTTCGGTTTGGTTTTGTGTTGCATTTAAATTTACATGCCTGCAGGGCATGGCAGGAAATGTTTGAAATATTGATTGACTTCATTGAAATACTTATGTTTTGTATGTGTATGTGCTAGAAAGCAACTTTAATTGAGTCTCACGTGATTGTAGGTTTAAAGCTGTGGATGGCCAGAGAGCGTAGCGACGATCTCTCTGCCAGTGCATGGCATATGAGATGCTGAAAAACCGTTAGCACTACACATCGAGTGTTGCCATACAAATTTTCTGAAATTTCCCGCTTTGTGTAAAAAATGTACCACTTGGGAATTTTCTTCGACACTTCCATCGATGTCATTTAAAATGTTTAGTCATATTCTTACGTAGAGTTACAAGATGCCACAGATGCCATAAGATCCGGGGCAAGTGTTGCCATAGTCGACATTAATACAATTCATTAATTTCTGAAATAAGTAATCAAATCAAATTGAAATTGTTAGCTAATCGTGAGTAAATAATAATTACTAAAAGCAAAATTCCTTCACACAAGCTCTCACTAGTGGTGGTCTCAATCATCCGTATCAATATCAGCCGCGGCAAAAAATGTGATTACTGCACCAAGCGTTAACTTCTTGTCATCATTACAACAACGGGCAACATATCATCACTTCACACACATGAAACTCTACTCTATTGCTTGCTGCGTATGTTTCTTTCCCATCGCTTTTTTCTTTCACAGCTCATTACAAAGTTGCACGTCTGTCAAAAGCAATTGCAACAACTATACAAAAAAGAAAAGAAAATCGCTGTTGTCACGTCAATAATGTCAAATATGCGCAGCAACACGCATAACAGTTTTGCCTCTTTTGTTTTGCTTTCGGATTGTCACAACTTCATATCGTTGCGTTGCATGTGCGCAGCACTGAGGAGCGCACACACTGCACACACAGCGTTCTCCTACTTGGCGCTCGTCGTTCGTTGTTGGGTGCCATTGAGAGGTGATGATGATCTTTGCATCGCTGCTTTTAGGTGGCGGTCTTTTACTGTTGTTAGCCGCCGGCAATGAGCGCCTCCACAGCCGCCGTCGCCATGAGCCAGCAACTAACTGATAATGATGTGACAAAACACAAGTCCATTGCAACGATGCTGAACACTTTTGAACATACAATTTTGTTGTGCTTCTGATGATGATATAAAGTGCTTCACTGTCTGTCTGTCTGTCTGTCTGTCTGTCTGCAGGTTTTCCTCTCTGACTGGAGTTTGCCTGCTTGCCTTGTGGGCACTTTTCTTTATTTTTCTGATTTTTTTTCATGCGCGCACGCGTGTTTGCGAATAACAAATATCATTAACGTGATTGTCGCGTCGTCGCTGTCGTTCGGTTTGCTGTCTGTTTTTCGCTTCTGCTGCTTCTACTGCTTCTGCTGCTGCCTACCGTTGCAATAATGATGCATTGCTCGTGTACTCTCTATCTTCTTCTTCTTCTTCTTCCTTGTCCTCTTCTCGTTCTTTTTCTGTGTAGCTTTTTTAAATATGTGCGCCAAATTGCTGTGATATCTTTTTTGTTGTTCGCTGGTTGTTGCTGCTGCTGCTGCTTCATTTTAAGCAATAGTGACATTTTGACAGCGATGCGTGATAAACTACGCAGAGGAAGAAGTGCATTGTTCTGTTGTTGTTGTTGTTGCTGCTGCTGCTGCTGCTGGAGGTGAGATATTTTTTATATTTATTAAATGTGTTGCTGTTATTTGCTTGTTATTAAGTTGGGCTCAGTTAAAGTAGCATCAGTTATTCAGCGGCTGTTCAAATTTCCATTGTTGCATGTTGCCTGAAAATTATAAGTACGCATGTTTTTGCTACCATTCATAAAGTTGCTGCCACAAAATTGTTGGTCTTGAAGAATTTTTAGAGTAAAGTTTTTGTCAATATTTCATTTGAAGCACCTGATACAAAGTTCGGCAGCAGAAGCTTTTAATGGTTCAATCGTTCAACATTTTTAGCATGTCAGCTTGCAAATCTGATTAGAAAGCTTTCACGGGTTTCGTGCTTAGAAATTATGAAAACTTTTTACTTAAAGCCATTATTCCAATAATACATAGCTTTAAAGTTGAAAGAGCTTCGTTCACAAACAATGACAACTGATTAAAGAAAGATACGAAAACTTTGATGTCAGTTACAGTTTTAAAGCTCAAAGACTTACTTGAAAGTATTTAGAACTACTTAATTGAAGAGCATCGAACTCTCCGCGTGCGATTATTCAAAGCTAATTCGATAAGGATTGGTTCCAAGAGTAGGATCAGAGTAGGCTCAAAATTTTACGTTTCCGAATTAGTTTGATAGGAAATTATAAAAGCAGAGATTTGTTCCAGTTTAAAGCTTTTTTCTTGTGAACTAAAAATGGAATTAAAAGTTCAAGATCACTAAAATCTGACTCAAATCACATGACTTTGAGAAGAACGCAGTGTGTGCGTTTCTCAGCTTTTTTTACTGCGGCTGATTTTCTGATTGTAGCTGTAAAACCCAAAACCTTTGGTACACGAATCGAATAATCAAATTTGATTGTAATTAAAAAACTGTCCGTGCTGTTGAAAATTCAGAGCTTTTCGTTTCATACTTCATAAATATTCAAATATGAATTGAATTCTACTTAGAAGCTGTTTAGTTGCGAGCTATTAAATATAGAAAGAAATATTTAAAGCTTTACAGAGCACTGATTTTACTCTGAAGCTCAAAGCTTAAATACAACAGAAATCGTGTAAGCTTTTCCAGAGCAGAGTTTTATATACGTAGTAAAGATAACTCAGAGGCTTTCGCCTGCGAACATTGTAAATGAAATTCGAAAAGCTTTCTAGAGCAGGAGAACAGAAATTCATGTTAAAGCTTTCAAAAGCATTCGATGTGCAAAAAAAAGCATTTAATGTGCAATGTTGACCAAAGAGTAACCTTTGAGCTTTTACAAGTTCATACAAACAAGAGAAGAAATTTGAGCCTTTTCAAGTTCACACAAACAAGAGAAGATCATTCGAAAGAAAATGTTTAAATTGCACGGAAGACATTAAACCAAAAATTTACAAATAATAACAGTAGACGGTTTTCTGCGCCACTATCGATCAGAAGGGAATTACATCAAGAATTTCCAAAGCGAGAGGGGCATTTGCCCCTCTGAGTAAGATCTGGAGCTCGTCGTTTATCTCCACCAAAACAAAAATTCGCATTTTCAATTCAAACGTGAGATCAGTTTTGCTGTATGGGTGTGAGACGTGGCTGGCCACTGACCAACTGCAAGTGTTCGTCAACACATGCTGGAGGCGTATACTTAAAGTCTGGTGGCCAAACACCATTTCAAATGCAGATTTACACCCAAAAATGCAACTCGATATCGTTAGCTAACGACATCAAGCTACGCAGATTGAAATGGATCGGACACATTCTACGAAAAACGGCCAACGAAATTTGCACCCAAGCCAAGCCAAGCCCTCTCGAATGGAATCCACAAGGCAGCAGACCAAAAGCGTGGTAGACCAAAAGTCACGTGGAAAAGGACGTTAGAGAAGGAAATTCGTAAGTCACGTAAGTCTGGGAAAGAAATACCATAAAAGTCATCGCCAAAGATCGCATTTGATGGAGACGATTCAATATGGCCCTATTCTCCCCCTCGGAGTGCCAGGACAAAAGAAGAAGAAGAAGTTTCGTGAAGTGGAAGTTTTAAAAGCTGTTCAATATATATATTTTTTTTTTTATTGATTCATTCAACACACAGGGTGTACCCCTGTGAATGCAGAGCATTGTGTTGAATGTAAAGGAAGATTGATAGGTAAGAGGAAGATTGAGAGAGGGAATGCAATCACACAGGACTCCGATAAAGACATTCATTGAATGGCCACCACTGATTTAAATCTAATTTGGTGATGCGCAAAAGTTACTAATAAAGTACAACAAACTTTAAGCTTTCCAGGAATCTCGGGTGGGAATCTCAAACGTTTTTCAAGCTCGTTTTAATAAGAGAAGAGTTGCTTCTAATTGACTGGCAGAGAGTGCAATGAGCTTTAAGCTATCAAAGTATTGCATAGAGAAAACCTTAAAGCTTATTTCACATTCATGTCTTAGAGAATTACAGTTTTAAAACCTTTTCTTAAGCATTTCAAATGTAGATTTACACCAAAAATGCAACTCGATTCCGTTAGCTAACGAATTCAAGCTACGCAGATTGAAACGGATCGGACACATTCTACGAAAAACGCCCAATGAAATTTGCCTGAAAAGTAACAATTGATCAACTCTTTAAAGAAAAGTATTCCAATTCTCAAAATTAAGTATTTCTCTCTAACGGAACTGAGTAATTTGTAGAATATCGCTGACTGAAAAGTTGCAATTCAACACGAAACTTTTTTCTTATTAAAGAAGAGGACGTTTTTAACTTAAACACGACCTCTAAAATTAAATTTACTTACCTCATTCTTGTCTCTACAATCTTACAATCCCGGAGAACATCTTTAAAGAGTTGATCAATTGTTACTTTTCAGGCAACGCCAAAATCGAATAAGTAATTCCAAATTGTCTACCCACTCGATGAAGGGCGAGGTACTATATCATCTTATCGCAAAAAGCCCAGGCAATCAATTACATACATCGTTAAATTCTGTTTAGTCAGACTCAATTATTTTTAGAGCGCAACTACTTAAAATGCAACTCACAAAAGGATAACAACAGCAACAGTAAACAAGTAACAGCGAAAAAAAATGTGAAGAAATCGTGAGGGAAAAAAGTGAAAGCTCATAAGAAGAAGCAATCATTCAAAACGTCATCGATAAAATTAAGTAATCAAGTGAACTGACCACACACAACAACAGCAACAGCAACAGCAACAGCAACATGAAGGGAACATGAATTGCAACAACGGCAACATGAAGATAAAAAATCAAACACACACACACACACACACACAAACCAACACAGCAGGGAGACAATAAACAATTGAGCAGCAGAAGCAGCAGAAGCAGCATCAGCAACTAAGGGAGGAGCTGCCAAAAACAACAACCAAAAGCAAAGAAGAAGAAGAAGATGACGAAGAAGAAGAAGAAGTAGGACCACCAAAGGATGAGCACAGATCAATTGAGAAGACATTGAAAGAAAAACAAAAAAAAGAGAAGAAAAAAAAGCAGTTGGCACTTTAGGCCACAGCAATACAACAACAGCATCAGAAAAACGAAAAACTGAATTTAGAATGAGTTTGAGGAAGCTGCTGCAGCAAAATTTTAAGTATGAGGCATTTGGAAACAATATCAAAAAATGTTGCTGCATAACTACAAAAAAAAAAAAAAAACCATAAAAACATGCCAAAGAACAGAGAAAAAAACACGCCGATTAAGTTGATGATAACTTGAGGAACATGTTAATTTCAAAACAGCAGCAACAACAACAACAACAACAACAACAGCAACCACAAAAACTGTGAATCTTGTTGTTTGTTGGTCCTACCAACACAAAACAAAAAGAAAACATCACAAATTCTGTTGTCAACAAAAACAAAAAAAAAAAAACATTGGAGTTAGTTTTTCTTCTTTGCTTTAGTATTTTCTTGGCAACCGAATTGCATGCAGCAAAAGCTACAGAAAAAGGTTATTAAAAATATTGCAGATGTGGCAAAAATAATCACAAGCATAGGTTTTTTTTTTTTCTTTTTATTATTGGCAAACAAAATGTAGCTCAAGATCAAGTTCCTCATACACGAGAAGGTTTGTTGAGATAACAAAATTTGTGTTGGAAATCTGCAATTGTAGCGTATGGCAAGTACAAGTATGAAACCGGTATTATTTTTTAAGAAAATACACTTTAATTTAAGAAAAATGGTTAAACAGTCAATCTTCAAAGTAATAACCATTGCTAGCTATACATTTTTCCCATCTCTCTGGTAATTTGTGAATGCCTCGCCACGCCGAAAAAAAACTGTTCGTTTTTTGAGTCAAATCAGTCATCGAGCGAATTTTTTCACATTGTCGTACGAATCGAAGTGCTGCTCAGCAAGTGCGTGCCGCCTCATTGATGAAAATAAGTGGTAGTCAGATGGAGCCAAGTCTGATAAATATGTAAACCGCCTGGGAGAGGGCTTCCCAGCTGTACGAATCTACCAATTCCCGAGTCTGTTTTGTTCGATGTGATGGTGCATTGTCATCAAGAAAAATCAATTTTTGTGTTGCCTGCCTTGATATTCTAGACGTTTTTGGCGCAAAGCACGTTTTTGGTTCAAATCGGCCAATTGTTATTGGTAGCGTTGACCAGTAACTGTTTCACCCGGTTTCAGAAGGTCAAACCAGATAACAACCTCGCTGATCCCAGACAACACAGAGGATTGTCTTTTTTCCGATTGACTTAAGCAATTTGACTTTGCTGTGGATTTGGCCAATGTACCGGGCTTAACATATGATCGTTTATGTTTGGGATTCTCGAAATAGTTCTATTTTTCATAGCCAGTAACAATTCGTTGAAGACATGACCTGGCGAGCAACATCAATTCACAGGTGGTTTCTCGATTTTCTTGCTATCTTTCAGTCTTTCAGTTATGGTAGGTAATAATTTCAATTCATGTAGGTAATAACACTGTGTGTTAAGGCCTGTAGCCATAATTTTAAGGTTCATTAGGTTTAAGGTAATTTTTTGTAATCCTGGCAACCCTTACCTGCTCGATTTTCCTTACGTTAAGTTTGTAGAGAATAGCGGGGGTATTTCGTCAATCTTTAGACATTTAGACCGAAATGTTTAACGACTTTTTTTTTTTACTTACTTACTAATCGAGAAGCCGAGAAGTGAAGACGTCCACCGCAGCGACCAACCCAACATTAGAAGACCCGTTACCAGACGCCGCTACTCAAATCACGAACGATATTGAGACGCAAAGCCCTCGCCCCTTTACATTGTGCAAGTTGAAAAATCTGGGTAAAGGTTTTCAACGCTGATAATTTAAATAATTTGCGCCCAAAGACATCTTTGGTTCTGAGTTTTCGAAATAACGGTATGTTATTGCTCTCCTTGAAGGCTCTAACTTTCAAATGGGAAATTATTTGAATCTCTATTGATACATCGGTGGCATTGATCGGAAGGGATTAAGGATAACATCTTTTCACATCGACTTTTTTCGAGGCGTTTTATGGAACCAGAAAAAATTATTCTTACTTACTTATTTAGCTGGCACTACAACCGATCGTCGGTCTTGGCCGCCTCGATGAAGCTACGCCAGTCGCCTCTGCTATGCTCGCGCTGGCGCCCGTTGTTAAGATCTCCCTGTACCTGGTCTTTCCAACGGACATTAGGACGTCTTCATCCGCGTGTTCTCCACCGTGGCTCGAATAAAACACCGACATACTTAGGAGCGATTTCTTTCATTCGCCCAACATGACCCAGCCAGCTAAGCCCTTGACTATATCAGTGACGGCGTGCAAGCTCATACAGCTCATAGTTCCATCTTATTCGATACACGTTGTAGATCTTACGAAGTATCATCCTCTCGAAAGCTCCTAACAGCCTCTCATCATTGTCGATGTCCACGTATCGGCGCCATATACTATATTAGGATGGGAAGGTTGAGGGGCTTATAGAGCGTTATTTTCGTCGTTGGAGAGAGGGCTCTGGCTCTCAATTGCCTACTGAGCCCGTAGTAACACTTGTTGGCAAGAGTTAATCTCAGCTTGACCTCAAGGCTTGCATTATTGTTGGTATTAATACTGGATCCTAGGTAAACTAAATCGTTGACGACTTGAAAATATATAATTGTCAACAGTAACATTTCGGCCAAGACTCTGCCGTGAATTTTGATTTGTTGACGCTTGGTTTGTTCGCGCCTTGTCCTTGTTTCAGCACTAGATTCACTCGACTAGACTCCTTTTTCAGATAGGAGAATGCTGTACTGACTGCTCGCGCATTGGTGCCAATGATGTCAATATCATGAGCAGCACGACACTCTTGCAGAAAATAGTGCCAGAGATGTCGATGTTCGCAGTTCGAATTATTTTCTCCAGCAAAAGGTTAAAGAAGTCGCACGATAAGGAGTCAGACAGGGTTGAAACCTCTTCTGGGATCAAATGGCGCGGAGAGGTCCGTCTGAATTGTCACTGCGCTAGTGGTGTCGATCAGTGTCATTTTGCCAAGACGAATGAGCTTCACAGGGATACCGAAATCAGACATTCCAGCGTACAAATGATCTCAAATCGTACTGTCGAAGGCGACTTTATAATCGACGATTAGATGGTCGAGGTCGATCTGCTTGTCTCGGGTCTTTAACAGAATTTGGCGAAGTGGGAATATGTGGTCGGTGAGGGGTAAAAAATATATCCACTGGTAACTAAGTAATATAAGATACATACTAGAGAAACAATTTTCCTAAACGGCATCATCTTTTGGCTTGAAATGGCCAACCTCCAGAAGAGTGAAACACGAATGTGAAGCTCGGCCTGGGACCTCCACGGGCCATGAAATGTTTGTTTCAATCATCACGTCATAAAAAAACTGAATCTAAACGAAAGCGAACAATGCAATGACTCTATTGCAACGGAAAGCTTGTGTCACCAGCTACAATTAATAATGATGAAACCTTGGAAGTGAATTCAATTCTTTCAATGAATTTAACTACTTTTACTTAACTTGTCTCTGTCTTTAAATACATGGCATTAACTTGCACGTACTTTTAACCGAATACAGCTTTGAAGGCTGCTAAAAGTTCTGATTGTCTCGAAGGCAGCGTTAGAATATCATTACCGGCCTCGGCGAAGGTACTCACCACCTCATTCAAAACCCAAATCTAGCTACGAGATGCCTTTGGAGGTAGTGAAAATTCCATATAAAAAGTTGTTACACTTTTCAACGCACGTGCATGTGCTACTGCCATCAAGCTTGAGGTTTTCGCATTACAACTAACTTGTTTTTAGTTTGTGTTTGTGTTTGTGTTCTTTTAGTTTGTTTTTTCAAGCTCATTCACTCATTCACTCACACATTGTATGCGAACAGTGTATTTTATTTCATTTTATTTTATTTTAATTTTTCTTAATTACGAAACAATTATTATTAATTACGTGTCGTCTACACAGAAACACGTATGCACACAGACACACACACACAGACACACACACACAGACACACACACTCACACATTCATTTCACATATGTATTATATAATATACTACTGTGGGCAAAAAGTAGTAAGACTTTGTTCATAATTTCAAATTTTTTTTATTCATTCTTCCAAATCTATTTCGTCCCCTTCAAAGTAATGCCCCCCCCCCCGGGCCCCAAATACACTTGTGCCAACGTTTTTTCCAATTCTCGAAACAGTTGTTAAAGTCAATTTCCGGAATAGCCTGTAGCCTTCAATGCGCTTAGCGATTCATGTTTAATGTTTTCAATTGACTCAAAACGGTCAAACGGTCCACGAAGCGGTTTTTTGAGTTGAGTTTGAGAAAATAGCCAAAAGTCACACGGTGCTAAGTCAGGCGAATAGGGTGGTAGGGTGGTTGCGGAACGATATCAGTCGAATTTTTGGCAAAATGGTCTCGTAAAACCAATCCAGTGTTAGCCGGCGCATTACCGTGATGCAAAAACCATGAGTTGTCTTTCCATGATTCCGGCCTTTTTTTGCGAATCCCTTCACGCAAACGACGCATTACACTCAAATAGTATTCCTTGTTGACAGTTTGGCCGGTCGGAAGGAATTCGGAGTGCACTACACCTCGATAATCGAAGAAAACTGTCAACATGACCTTGATTTTTGACCTGCTTTGACGGGGTTTTGTCGGTTTCGGCTCACCTTTGGCATGATATTCGGCCGATTGATCGTCTGTTTCCGGGTCGTAAGCATAGATCCAAGTCTCATCGCCAGTTATAATACGTTTCATGACATCCTGGTAGTCGGAAAGCATTGTTTCACAGACCTCAACGCGACGCTGTTTTTCCATAAAATTTAGTGATTTTGGAACCAATCGTGCATTCACTCTTCTTAGGCCCAAATGATGTTTTAAAATAGTTTTCACTGATCCTTCCGATATTCCAACGTAAGGCCAGTAAGGTCTCTGTTAAGAACTGTTAATCGTCGATTCTCGAGCACCAATTCCTTGATTTTATTGACGTGTTGATCATCAGTTGATGTTGATGGCCGTCCTGGACGTGGTCCATCGTCGTCAACGCGTTCTCGACCATCTTTGAACAATTTGTACCAATCAAAAACACTTGCTCGCGACATGCAATTATCACCGACGGCCTTTTGCAACATTCTGAACGTTTCGGCAACAGAAATTTGATTCCGCACACAAAATTTAATGGAACTTCTTTGTTGAATAATTTCACTCATTGTGAAAATCGCCGAATGCCCGAATGCACTTTTTGTACTTCGGAAAGACAAGCGTATACTAAACACTAATGATTATTTTTATGTGACATTTGGCACAGATGTCACCGACAGTCATATCAACCTTAAAAAAATTATATTTTGAAGTAGTCTTACTACTTTTTGCCCACAGTAGTATGCATTGCTTACGTGGAAGTCGCCGGTTCGTTTGCTGCCATGTGCGTTTTCCTTAAGTATTTTTATTATTATTATTTTTCTTCTATTTTTTTTTATACTACACGTACAAACCAGCAACAACAACAACAACCACAACAACAACAACAACAACATACCCACTTAAAGTAGATGTAATGTTTTTCGAATGCACTTTATGTGCTGCATTAATTTATAAACATTTTTTTCCCTCATTTATTTTCCATGTAATTTTTGGTTTGATTTATTTCAGCTTGTAGCAAATTCCATTAATTATTTTCTTTCATTTTTCTATTTTTTTTTTAATTGCCTTCTAAATAATTACTTCATTTTAAAGAGGAAATTTACATAACTACACCAATACCTACGAGTATTTTCGTTTATCTGAACCCAAGTTTGCCATATATAAAATCTGAGTGGATTCCCTTGGTTTTTGATAGAAATGTTTGCCATTCCCTTGTGATTTTTATGGGCCTTTTCTACGGGTTAGGCGATTGAACTGTTCAACCTGTTCAACCTATTCAAAAGACCATCTTTTTTTTGGCCACCTTTTGCCTTGACTATGGCCTTCAAATGGTTAAAAAAAAATGAGTTAAATGCTGCACGAATATGATCTTGCGTTATTTTGGCCCATTCCCATACAATGGCTTTCTTCAGCGCATCCATTCTGGCATATCTAGTCTTGCCATAAGTTCTGTTACAAGCTTTTCAAAGTAGTAGGCTTTGAAATTTTAAATTGTATGTCCCCGTTATTCGCATTTTTCGGTGCAATGTTCTATTGCAAAACAAATTCAAATCAGTTTGGTTTCAAATTTTGCGAAATTAATATGGAGTGGGGCAATAACGAAAATCGCATCGCGGTGATTGCTAAAACAACTCGAAATATCGAAAATGTTTGTTTATCGTACTGTCGATCGTTTCTTGGAATCGTCTCAAGTGGAAGACAGGCTGAGAAGTGGTCGACCTCACGTTGTTCGTACGAGTGGAGCCATAAAGGCGGTGGGGGAGCGGATTCGCCGAAATCCCTTAAGAAAGCAAAAGATCATGGCTAGAGAAATGGATATGTCTTGCAGATCCATGTCACAATCAATCCGTGATGACCTCCACATGAAGGCCTTTCACAGGTGCCATCAGGCCATCTTTTAATTCCACGGCTAAAACAAATACGATTGGAAAGATGTAAGAAGCTTTTGCAGTGGCGCGCAAGAAACGGTCATGAAAGTATCCTTTTCACGGATGAAAAAATTTCTACGGTGGAGGAAGTTTTTAATAAGAAAAAAGAACAAAATCTATGCGAGCACATCTGAAGAATGTGCTAAATTTATTGTGCCAAGGGTTCAGAGTGGTCATCATCCAACAGCCGTTATGGTCTGGTGGGGAGTATCTATCCCATAAAGGCCCATCAGTTCCTTGCTTTTTTGCAAAAAGGGCGTTAAAACTGGAGCAAAAGTGTACCAACACAGATGTCTTGGAAGGCGTGGTGAAAGACTTGACAATAACCCTGGGTCTTTCAACAAGACTCTGCACTGGCCCCCAAAGCCAAAACAACTCAAGAGTGGCTACGTCAGAATATTCCAGCCTTTATTAGTGCTAAAGATTGGTGCCCTAGGGAAGTCCAGATTTGAATCCCCTTGATTAGGAATTGTGGTCACAGCTAGAGGGTGTGGCCTGCAAAGTTCGCCACCGAAATTTGGAGAGTCTTAAGAAAGCTCTTATTTCAGCAGCGTCATCAATACCCATCGAATCCATACGTGCCGCTATAACCCAATGGCCTGATCGTCTAAAGGCGTGCATTTAAGCGAGAGGAGACCATTTTAAATAAGATGTTAATTTTCAGAAACACTGTAATTTAATAGCAAAATAAAAATTACAACACATTAAATAAACTCGTTTCTTTAATTTTTACACTATATTCAAATTGTAACAGAACTTATGGCAGGACTAGGTATTTTTTAGTCTTCACCTTGCTCTCCAAAATGGCCCAGATGGAATAGTCCATCGGATTTGCATCGGGCGAATTCGAAAGCCAATAAGTGGAAGAAATGAAGCGTGGAACATGGTTATTTAACCATTCTTGGTTCACACAAGCTTCATGACACGGTGCCGACTCTTGTTGGAACGTCCATGGTGTACGACCGAAATGTTTGAGTGCCCACGGCTTTAAACCAGCTTTCAAAACATTTTCCCGATACTAACTCGCATTGACTTTGACACCAGGCACGATGAAAACAATTGGACATCGGCGGTCACAGCTGCCCCCATACCATTACTTGAGATGGAAAATTACTCCGGGTGGCCGTTCGTAGGCTCACATTTTCGTAAGTGCGTTCAATTAAGTAAACACGATCATTTTAAGAGTTTATGAACTGCTCAATAGGGAAATTTTTCTCATCAGAGAACAGAATGGGTGGAAATTCGCCACGTTCGTGCAAGCGTTACAACTCCTTTGCTCTTTCGAGTCTACATTTTTTTTGCTTTGGAGTAAGATCATGTGTCTTCTGGAGCTTGTAAGGCTTTACCTTGTGCTCATTTTGGAATATGCGTTGGATGCTTCGCTGGGATATTTTCAGTGCTTTGGCCATTTGATTACCACTACGACTTGGATTTCGTTGAAGCCTTCACTTTCCGAACCATTTCAGGTGCTGTTGCTGGTGTTTTTCGTCCACCACCATAGCGTTTGGCAATGCTGCCTGTGTCGTTATAACAATTTATAGTGCGATACATGAACATTTCCAAAACGAAATACCTTGTGTCAACAAACAAAGAGTCACGGCGTCTTGGACAAAATGTCACTGTTGACAACTACACTTTTGAAGTCGTCAAGGATTTCGTATATTTAGGATCCATCATAAACACCAACAATAATGTCAGCCTTGAGATCAAACGGAGACTAACTCTTGCCAACAGGTGTTACTACGGGCTCAGTAGGCAATTGAGAAGTAGAGCCCTCTCTCGACCGACGAAAATAACGCTTTACAAGTGCCTCATCCTTCCCGTCCTAATGTATAGCGTAGAGACGTGGACATTGACCATCAATGATGAGAGGCTGTTAGGAGCGTTTGAGAGGAAGATACTCCGTAAGATCTACGGTCCAGTATGCGTGGACGACGTGTATCGAATAAGATGGAGCGATGAACTGTATGAGCTGTACGCCGACACTGACATAGTCAAGCGTATAAAACTCCAGCGGCTTCGCTGGCTGGGTCATGTTGAGCGAATGGAAGAAAGCGCTCCGCACCGGCTAGAAGGTTGTTTTATTCGAACCACGGTGGAGGAACACGTAGAAGGGGACGTCCTAATCTCCGTTGGAAAGACCAGGTGCAGGGCAACCTGACTGCACTTGGCCTTATCAACTGGCGCCAGCGCGCGCATAGCAGAAATGACTGGCGAAACTTTGTGGAGGCGGCCAAGACCGATCATCGGTTGTAGTGCCAGCTAAGTAAGTAAGTAGTAACATGAACATTTCATTCACTTTGAGATGCCTGAGCTCACGAACAATAGCTGGTTGTGGTTTTCCACTCAAATAAAACGCAATCACACCATAACGTTTGAATTCCCATTCGAATAACTTTTGTTTTGTAAAACTTAAGAGGCAAATGGTCGCTGTGGCGTAGTGGTAGTGCTTTGAACTGCTATGCAGAGTGTCCGGGGTTCGAATCTCGGCACAGGCAAAATCAAAAAGTAGAAAAAATAATTATTCTACACGTCACCACGTCTTCGGCAGGCAATGGCAAGCCTACAAGAGTATAGTTTGCCTATGAAAAGCTTTTCACTTCGCCGTTTGGATACGGTATTCAACTGTAGGTCCCTTTCATTCATGTACAAATATAACACGCACAACATGAGTGGATGCGAAAAGCTCGGCCTAGGCCCTCCATGGGCTGTTGTACCATTGAAAGTAAAGTAAAGTAAGTAATTAAGAGGCAAATGCTTGTGGCAGCTTGTAAACAATATAAACAGCTGTCATTGGTATGAAGTATGAATTTGACATAGTTGGCAATATCGCGTGGCCAGATATCATATGCCGGAGTGAAGTTGGTAACAAACACTTCAATTGCCTAACCCTAAATGAATGAAATGTTATACCATACATGGATATGATTGACATTGATTGAAACATGAGTGGATGCGAAAAGCATCGCTGTGGTGGTCGCTGTGGCGCAGTGGTAGTGCGTTGGACTGCTACGCAGAGTGTCCGGGGCACAGGCCAATCCAAAAATTAGAAAAAATAATTTTTCTACACGGCACCACCTCTTGGCACTTGGCAGGCAATGGCAAACCTACAAGAGTTAAAATGGCATATGAAAAGCTTTTCACTTCGCCGTTCGGATTCGGCATTAAACTGTAGGTCCCTTCCATTCATGTACAATTATCACACGCACAACATGAGTGGATGCGAAAAGCTCGGCCTAGGTCCTCCATGGGCTGTTGTACCATTGAAAGTAAGTAAAGTAAGGATGCGAAAAGCTCCATGAGCCGAGCTTTTCTTCTAATGGCACAACCATTAGAAGAAAAGAAGAAGCAACCAAAGCAACTCTATTTTATCTCTGTTTAAGCCACCCTAATCCACCATTTCTTTCCTATTCATTTTCTCTATCCTTGTTTCTTTTCGTTCTATTTCTTTTCTTGCTATTGCTTTCTCTTAGTGCTCCTCGAGAACACTTTCACACCGGTCGGTTGGGCTCTTCAATATATTTATTGTACAATTTTTACTTTCAATAAATTTGTTACTGTTGTTAAATATTAAATACGAATTCTCAGTGATTAACTTTTCATTTCTGAATTAAACAATCTCAAATTCAGTTACGTGCTTAAAGAATCACGTTAGCCGATATGAAGGGAGAATTGAAAAATATGGTAAAAATTTTATGAATTTATAATCCAGAAATTAGGCTGTAATCTGTGCGTGCCGTTACAGAGAAAATCGTTGGGAAAGTTCAATTGAATAAAAGCGAAAAAAAAACCAATAAACAAGTAAAGAAAGAAGTAACCGGGTACATGATCGATAATATATTAACATGCATTACCAACAGTATTAGCATTTGAAAGGCCAATAAATTTCAGTTAACAATTTCATTGGCCCACTTCCGACTCCTCTCTCACCCCCTCTCACCGCGTCTCACCGCGTCTCCCTCTCCACTCGTCTCCCCTGCTCAACACTGCTGCCCAACAGCCAAACAGATTGGCAAGGCAACAGCGTCGACGATGAAGAGAAGGGAATAGAAGATGAAGATGAAGATGAAGAAGTAGAAAAAATTGTTACCAAATTATCTCAATTTTGTGGTAGAAGAAATCGACTGTAATCCCGGAACAAATAACTAAACACAAATACTCGTACAAGCATTAACTCATACATACATACATACATGGGTGCATACATGGGTGCATGTGTGTGTGAGAGTATTAAGCGATCGCGCAGCATAAATAATTCACATTTGATTATAGTCGCGAATAAATTTCGATCTAATTCAGGAAAATCACGACAGTCGTCGTCGCGTTCCGTCTCTCACTGTGAATCTCAATGCCTAATGCCTCATGCCTCATGCCTCATACCGCACTCTTTCGTCTATGGAGAGTTTGCCAGTCTGCTGTGAGTATGTATGTACGTACGTATGAATGTGTGTGCGTGTGTGTGTGTGTGTATAGCTGCAGAAGACAATTTTCAGCACGACATACTTAGTCAACAGGCAGCAGAAGGAGAAACATCGCTAGATACATGTCGCCACAGCGTTGGAGTTGAAAATGAAGTTCATAAGTACTTCATAGATGCTCGTAGCTAGTAAGTATATCCCATAGATACCCATGCCATATGACCCAGAGGCGGCTGCAGCCTTCGCTGTGGTTATGGCTGTGGCTGTGGCGACTTTATGTGCAATGTGTGTGTGTGTGTGTGTGTGTGTGTGTGTGTGTATTGTGACGACGCATCGTTTCGTTTTTAATACTGATCGCGTTCGTGGCGTTTGCTACGAGATCATCATCTTTGCAAATTGTGAAATTATTTCTTTAGTTACGCTGTGCGCATACGCAGCGTAAAAAAACAATCACGGAGATGCAAAACGTAGCTACGCGTTTCAACCACGTGGAGCAGAGGAGGAGGGAGGAGTAGGAACGAGAGGGAGAGCGATCGCAACGAAAGTCAAGAGAAGATCATGCGAATGTCATGCGGCATACTAAATATTTTTTTTTTTAATGTGTGTGTAGATAATCGTAGAGAATACCAAAGTAAAATACCTAGAAACTCAGAGGAACTCAAACTTTTTTTCTTTGAAAGCCCTAAACTGTGCTCAATAGAAATTGCTAGAAAAGATGCAAGTTTCTCGCATCGAATTTTGTAAATCACTGCCTCTTTCCCAACAATATTCTGCTCTGCTCTGTGTGATTTTTATTTTTCATTTTGACCGCTGGGCGCATCACAGTTTGGCACTCGCACGATCATACCCGAAATCCTCTAACTAAACTGTGAGTTGAAGTGGAGTGGACAATGCTCGTTGCTTCTTAACTAAATCGTGGTGCTTAAATTTGTTTTTTTTTTTTGTTTTTGTTTTCGTTTTTCTTTCAAAGAAAAGTATATGATTTGGTTCGGTTTTTATTTTCAACCTAAAGCACAGAAAAAAATTACGCAATCACGATTTCCTCTGTAAGCAATATGGATAATGTTACAATAACAACAACAACAAAACTTGAGCCATGAGCGGAGTTTTTTTTTTTCTTTGACGCTGATTGTTGGTAATTGATTAAGGCGCCAAGCGTCATTAGCGTAAAAAAAAAAAAATTATAGTAAGAGAGAGAAATTTTTACTAGGATAAGATTTAAATAAGCGATCATCTTCAAAAGGCAAAAGCGCTTAACCCTTGAGCGAATTTTGAGCGCTCTTGACAACAAAAGCGCTCAACGAAAAAAAACAAAGATCGGAGAGTTTTTGCTTTATAGTTGAGTTGAAATCGTAACCGATTTAATTTCAAAAGCTTAAATGCACTTAACCATTTTAAGGATCATATACGAGAATTAGCCAAAATTTTACAAAAAAAAAAAAAAATGGAATGCTTTTGGGTTCAAAGCTTAACACATTTATGTTTTTTTTTTTTTAGGAAACTAAAGGGTGATTTTTCTGCTACTTGGTTCTTGACGTTTATATTTCTGACAGTTTACGCATGATTCTTGACATGTGTGAAAGTAAAAAATGTTCAGTTTGGTCTGCCATTTCATCATCACCCTGAAGAGACTTACGCCTGAACAACGTTTGCAAGTTATCGAAATTTATCATTAAAATTGGTGTTCTGTGAAAAATGTGTTTTGCAAGCTACGTCCATTTTATGGTCGTCATAATCGATATTCAGCTCAGTGTGACCAAATTTCTCACCAGCTTCACTTTATTGGACACCAGTGCACCAAATCGTATCCATAGAGTGTGTACCGAAGATAATATTGCTGTTGTATCCGCCAGTGTTGAACAAGATCGCGATATCTCCATTCGGCGCCGATCGCAGCCATTGGGTTTGTGTTATTCGACCACCTGGGAGATTTTAAGCAAAGATCTCGGATTAAGGGCATACAAAATACAGCTGGTGCCAGAACTGAAGCCAGGCGACCTACCACAATGTCGACTTTTCGGTGAATGGGCCCTAGAAAAGCTGGATGAGGATCTGCTTTTCTTTATCACAAAATTGTCTTCAGTGACGAGGCTCTTTTTTTGGCTCAATGGATACGTGAATAAGCAGAATTAACGTATTTAGAGTGAAGACCAGCCAGAGGCACTTCAACAGCTACCAATGCATCCCGAAAAATGCACTGTTCGGTGCGGTTTATGAGCATCATTGGGCCATACTTCTTCAAAGGCGATGAAGGCCGCAACATTAAGGTCAATGGAGAAAGATACCGTTCGATGATAACAGATCTTTTTTGCCGAAAAAGCAAGTAATGGACTCGGCCGACAAGTGGTTTCAACAGGACGGTACCACATGCCATATGCCACACTGCACGCGAAACCATGCAACAATTGAGATGCGAATTTGGTGAGCAGTTAATCTCACGTTTTGGTGCAGTCATTTGGACACTTAGATCCTGTGATTTAACCCCGTTAAACTATTTTTTGTGGGGCTATGTTAAGTCTCTTTGCTATAGGGACAAGCCAAATACAATAGCTGCTTTGGAAGCCAACATTGAACGTGTTATGGTGAGATTCCGGCCGAAATGTGCGGAAAAGTGTGCCAAAATTGGACCTTCAGAATGGACTACTTGAAGCGCAGCCGCGTGCAACATTTAAATGAAATTATTTTTAGAAAATAAATGGCAGGAACTGATTTATCGATTCAAATAAAAATCCAAATTTCATTCACTTTTGTAAAATTTCAGTGTTTTTTTGAAGTATCAAAAATCAAGTTCTTTAAAATCACCCTTTATCAGAATTTAGGGGGGCCTGGGGGTATTAAACACAAGGTAAAGTTGGTGATAGTCACACAAACGGGCGAGTCCATGTACGATCTTTGCGCTTCTACGTCTCAAGTCGACACACAGCCTCCTCATGGCGGTCCTCGGATAGCGAGTTAACAAATGTGTGCGGCGGGCTTCTCCGTGGCTTTGAATGAATGATTGTGCTATGGGCTTGGAACCCATCACGTTAAAAAATATCTCCAAGTGAGGCATGAGGCGGCCCAGACCGATCTAGCTATCGGTTATAGTGCTAGCTAAGTAAGTAAGTAAGTATTTGAATTCCATGAAAATTTAGCTTTTGCTCATTAAAGATTTAAGTTAATCAAAACAATATTGGACTCTCCGGGTTCCGAATGTTGCTGTGGAAGTCAAAGTTAAACTGCTGCCACTCAAGCACCTATAAAATAAACTTAAAGTGACTTTATTGAATTTAAAACATTAAACAAGGTATAAAAATATTATTCAAAAATATGGGCATGGTGGCTAATGATCAGCACGCCGCCTTGAAAGAATACGCTGCTTTTATGTATTCCGAAACGTTCTGATTTAAATTAAATAACCATTTTAATTGATCTAGGAACTTCATGTAAGATGAATGTCTCTGGGCACAGATTTGATTATGCCCAACGAATATGGGACCCTAAGATCACAAAGGGTTAAGCTAAGCCCGTGTCATTGAAGCAGTGCAGTAGGAACAAACGAAATTTCCCCATTCCAAATATAATTGCATTAATTAAAATTATGGGTATGTCGGTTTATGGTTAACAACCAACCACGCCCACATCTCAAAACGTAAAAAACCAGAACATCTTCATCTTTCTATCTATCTATTGTCAATGCGATATCTACTTGCAACCATTTTTCAAAACATTCTCCAAATTCAATCTCAATTTATCTAAAAGCATTAACAACTACAAACAACAACAACGAAAAAGGCATAGAAAACGACATTATTGTGAAGCACTCATCAAAGCAATAACAACAACAACAGCAATAACAACAACAACAACAACAACAAGACCAACTTAAAACAACAACAACAACCACCGCCACCACCACCACCACCACCACCACAAATCCCCCAGCAATTTGCCATGGCCTCAAAGTTCATAGGCTGCACACAGAAAAGCACGAAAATTCACAAGAAGAAATTATGCGAAACCAACAACAACAACAACAACAACAACAACAACAACAACAACGACAACAACCAAAACCAAATAGTAAAGCAAAGGAGAAAAAAAAAGTATAAAAAAAAAATATAAAAAAAATTTTAAAGATGCGTGATTTGCGTGAGCGTGCGTTACATTTGCTTTTGCGCTACGAAGCATCCTTTAAGACATGAAAAACTCCAGCAGAATATTATTGGCGGGGAGGCACACGCAGCGGAGAGTCATCAATTTACTAGAGATAGATGGTTAGATAGATACTATGCATAAAGTATGTACGCTCCTCATTCAATGTGGCAGCAACCAACCAGCCGCCACAATTGAAATTCCTTTAGCGCACATGCCGTACGAAAATTGCATTTCACGCTGAAAATGCGTGCTCTGCGTGCAATGCGAATTGAGCACAATAACAACAACAACCAAGAAGCATACAAACAGACAGAAGAACAACGGAAAATGTTGATGGCAAAGCATCAGTGCAATATTATGGTAACATCATCAGCAGCAGCAACAACAACAACAACAGCAGCGGCAACAGCAGCTAGACCAATAGCGTCGCGTCGCATCGCATCGCATCGCTTCGCAGTAAATGCGCGCATGTGCAGCAACACAACAACCGAATAGAGCGATACGCTCCTCTTACATTCTGCCAATTGCACCCCAAAACGTGAGAGCGGAACGCATTGCGGGCGGTGGCGGTGGCGGTGGCGGTGGCGGTGGCGGTGGCGGTGGCGGTGGCGGTGGCGGTGACTGAGGTTCTTCTTCTTTTTTTTACCCATATATTTCAACTAGGTGGTACTACACACAATTCGAAATGCTAACAGCGTTGCACTTGCCGCATTGCGTTCGTTCGATGTTGCTGTTGCTGGTGCTGTGCAGTGTGCTGCATTTTTCATAAGTTGCAAAAAACAGTCACGTCTTCAAAAAGCGAAAAAAAAACCCCAAAGTAACTAAAAATTATTTCAACGACTTTCATGCGAAGGCGTAAGGCGTTTTATTTTTATTTTTTTTTGGAATGGAGCATGTTGCAGTTTGTTGTTGTTGTTGTTGTTGTTGTTGTTGCTGTTGTTTCTTTTGAATTATATCAAAATTTTACAACGATTTTCCTAAGGCAAAACGCAAAAATTTAGACCAAGTGCATATTTTATGTGTATATATTTTTTATTTTAGATTCTTATATGGCTGTGGCAACTAATTAGAGTAGCTTAAGTCGAAATAAGTGTAAATTGAGTTGGTATGTTATTATCATTGACCTTTTCAAAATGCTCAATTCTATTCACAGCTTTTCCTAAAAATACCACATTCTAGCAGAGAGTACTCACTCCTCTCTGAATTTTTCTCAAAACATCTTAAGCGAAGATAATTTTTTTGTTATAGTTTTGTTTCCTTTTTTCATACATAAGTCTTTTAACTGTAAAGTTAAAGCTGACGTAAGTTTTTTTAATAAACTCATAAACTCAAGTACCGTTGTAATTTCCTTCCAAAAAACCTTTATCTCTCTCCTAAAAATGCCAAAAACTAAGCTTGTAACTAGACTTGGAGAATTCGCCTAATGTATTAATTACCTCTGAGATTGAAACAAACATTAAAGAAGCATTAAAACCACGCACTAATTATTTTATAGAAAATATGCATTTTTTCGACATAAGCTACTCTAATTAATTGCTACAGGTATTAAAGCTTAGTTACTTCTGTTGCTTTAATTGAGTAAGGCTTACACAAACACCAAACAAAGTAACATTTTTGAAGTGCATGATATTTTTTGCTCTCATTTCAACTCTCATCATTACTCTCTGTTCCTCTCTGGGCAAATAACTAACGCCAGATTCAGCCATCAAGTGTCGCTTTCTCTTCTATTGCGAAGTGAAACTTCTTATGCCGCGTTTGATAATTCTTTAGTGTTGAGTTACTCTCAATTGTAATGTTGAAATGTTACTCGGTAAATTCACGCAATCCTAAAAGTATGCATAAGTTTTTTTTCTGCAATTTATAGCATTTGCTCATCGCTATGATTGAGCCGTGTGCTTTTCCGTAGCATCCCTAGCATATCAGTCTACTAATTTATACATTACAAAAACAAATAAAAATTAATCTGTTTTCCATGTATGGATTTATGCCGTAAAGCTAAAACAAACAAAAAAAACAAAGTTGACCGTAAGAATTTTCTCTTCACCCGCGAGTTTTTAAACTCTCTATAATTTCTTTAAATATTAAATTTTCTCTTTTTGTGATGGAGAGAAAAAAAAGGAGAAGACAATGCGACAACAATTCGGCTAAGAATGCAGTTACTTAGAGTGTATCTTTCTCTCTCTCTCTCTCTCTCTCTTCTTTTTTCTATGCTCACTTTATATTTATACTTCAACAACAACGCGACTTAGAGTCAGAGTGGCCAACTCAGCACTTTTCGCGGTAAATTTAGTGCATTTTCATTCATGTACAAATATAACACGCACAACATGAGTGGATGCGAAAAGCTTTACCTTTGGCGCTACATGCGGTCATAGTCGGCACTGATAAAACTGAAGTTCATTGTGCTAAAGGCGATAATACTTGCCACAATGGCTGTCTATGTCTTTATCGGTGTCCTGTGTGATTGCATTCCCTCTCTCATTCTTCCTCCCACCTATCAACCCATTCAATACAATGCTCTGCATTCATAGGGGTACACCCTGTGTGCTAAATGAATAAATAAAAAAATTTGATAATTAAAACGCGGGAAAAAAGTGATTGCGCTCATAAATTTTTTTTTTTTGAAATTAAAGGTATTAAAATAAATTTTTTTTATTGAAACATTGCAATTATTATACTTAATTTTGTAACTCTAAAATGCAACTATGAACGTGGGGGGTATGCATTACCAATCTTATGAAAATAAACCAGGAGAAATTTCGCAAAACTACACCGGTGTAATATTTAATAAAAGAAATACGTTCTAGGGTAGTCTAGAATTTTGAAAAATTAAGCAAAATAAATATTAGAAGCTTCCAAAGTGTACTCTTAGTCATTTAAAATAAGATATAATACCCTTACCCAAAACAGTTTGTATCAGGCGTTGAAACTTTGTCTACCGAGCATTGACCGAAGGTGGAAGAATATTCATTTAATGCAGTGGGCACATTTTGGGTTCACAGTGGAATTCTGGGTTGAAGTTAAAACATACTATATAAAGATGTCTATTGGCCTTAATCCATTCCAAAATTTAGCAAACATGGTTATTAGACTTTTATCATTAGCATACTCCAGCGCAGAAATTGAGCATATTTTTAGTATAATTTGCTTACTTATTTAAAACAAAATTTCGTAACCGGTCAATACAATAAATGTTTTACTTCAAATATAAAATGGATTAAAACGCGAAAATTCTTGCAATATATCTGACACTTTACTTACTTTTAATGGCACAACAGCCCATGGAGGGTCTAGGCCGAGCTTTTCGCATCCACTCATGTTGTGCGTCTTATATTTGTACATGAATGGAAGGGACCTACAGTTTAATGCCGAATCCGAACGGCGAAGTGAAAAGCTTTTCATAGGCAATTTTTACTCATGTAGGTGTGCCATTGCCTGCCAAGAGGTGGTGCTGTGTAGAAAAATTATATTTTCTACTTTTTTATTTTGCCTGCGCCGAGCTGCGCATAGTGTCCGCCATAGCGACCACTAAATAAAATATCTGACACAGTAAATGTTTATATTAACAGCAATAATGTTCATAATGCTTCTGAATTCAGACTAAAGACTGTGTTATGGCCAGCAGAAGCTGATAGTACCATAATGAAAAGAATATAGACTTCGACATCGATATATGTGTTTCTCAGGCTGATGTACTGCAAAGTGTATTATCAATAAAATCGAACGCTCTAGGGTATGATGACACTAGTCCTATTTTTCTGAAAATTTTACTTCCGAAGATTCTCCCATATCTAACTCACATTTTTAATACTGTGCTCACAAAGTCAATTTACCCGATAGAATGGAAGAAAGCTAAAATAATACCAGTACCAAAATCTCATAATGAGTACCGCCCAATAGCTATACTCCCATTTATATCCAAAGCGTTAGAATCGTTACTTAGTCAACAAATTAACACACATTTGAGTAAAAATAGTTATATAACTGAAAGGCAATCAGGCTTTAGGGAAAAACAAAGTTGTATTACTGCTCTAGTTGATGTAATTGAAGACTTACGTTCTAGCATAGATGACAATAAAGTTGGGTTCTTAGTTCTGTTGGATCACTCCAAGGCTTTCGATACAGTCGACCATAATATTTTGGAGACAAAACTAATTAAATTATTTAACTTCTCGCCATCTGCGACGAATCTTATTGCGTCATATCTTCCCAATAGGTCACAAGCTGTCTTCGCCAATAACTGTTCATCAGTCTTTCTACCCATTATAAGAGGTGTTCCTCAAGGTTCTGTCTTGGGTTCCCTTTTTTTTTCTATGTACATAAATGTGTACACCTAGTGTTTTGAAAAACTGTAAGATCCATATGTACGCAGATGACGTCCAGTTGTACGTCAACTGTAAGCGTGAGAACCTCTATGACTGCATCAACAATCTGAATAGTGTTCTTGAAAACATTGGTAATTGGGCAATAAAAAACGGCTTAAGCCTTAATCCAGCAAAGTCAAAATGCTTGGTAATAGCGAAGAAAATCATTGACATTTCCACTGCCCCTAACCTTTCATTAAACGGAAGCAATATTGAATACGTAGACTCTGCAAAAAATCTAGGGGTAACCTTCAACAGAACTCTAACTTGGAATAACCACATAAGTAACACGGTTGGGAAAGTCTACAGCATGCTTCGTGTTCTTTGGACGACGCAGTACTTTACTCCTCTTCATATTCGAATGCTACTTGCTAAAGCATATCTCATACCAAACATGCTATATGGCTGCGAAATATTTGCAAACTGTGATAGTCTAAGTAAAAATAAATTAAATATTCTTTACAATAACATTGTTCGTTATGTGTTTGGACTAAAACGAAGAGATCATGTTTCCCAGTTTGCTAAAAGAATCCATGGCTTAACCTTTGATAACTTACTGAACTATCGAACGCTTTTATTGTTGCATAAAATTATATGTAATGCAGAACCCAGTTATTTGTTTTCGAGATTAAACTTTTCTATATCCAATCGAACTAATATGATTAACTGTTTACGTGTTTCTTGTTTAACGTCTGAAAGGCAGTTTTTTCCACACTCTGTTCGTCTTTGGAATGCACTTCCTAATAGTTTAAGATCTGGGTAATAATGCTGTGTAATTCAAAAATAAACTAGATTTATTCCTTTCTTTCTAATATATAAAAATATATGTGTTCAACACTTTTATAAGAAAAGGAAAATACTCGATTTATTCGTCATTTGAGTTGGCCACACTGCTGAGAGTACCGGTTCATTATGCGCTTTCGTGATCTTTCCCTCCTCTCTCACTCTCTCTCTCTCTCTTCAAGTTATGCTCCTCATAATTTTTGCATTCCACAACAACGCAACCAAGAATGCAGTTACGTGATGACTTCTGTGGAATTTTCCTCTCTCATTCTCTTTTCATTCTACATATATAGTAAGTATGTATGTATACAAAAATGTTTAAACAAATTTTAACCATTCGAATTTTTGCTAAACAACTCTCCGACTTTATTTCGTTCAAGGATTTTATATGGTGCTGAATTTGAACGAGTTCACATCTTTTATCGACAAATAATATCTAAATTATTTTAAGTGGCACAGGTGGGAAACTCAGTTTCAATTACCCGCCTCTGTGCGTTTTAAATATTTGTATAGTTTATATAATTATTTACCCTGAATTTTGAAGGCTTCATTGGATTATGCCACAGCAGCAACTTACCTAAAAAGAAAAGAGAAAATGCAAGAACAATATTAATAAAAATATTTCTTGATATTTATATAATATAAAAAGAAAACAATAAAAGTACAATAGAAAGTTCCATTGAATTTTCAATTATGAAAATTGCAAATGGCTCACGTTACGTGGAAAAAGTAGCCATAGTTACATGGCTTGACATTTTGACGCAAACAGTTTGCGCTGCCCAACAGCCCAATAGAGTACACCAATGTCAACAACATACATAGAAATACATACATACATACACACAAATATTTATACCTACACATACATACTCGTATACATATATGTATATAATATATTTATATCATACATATGCAGAGGCATTTTTTGATGCATTGCGTGTGTCAACTTCAGCACTTTATGAACATTTTTCACACGCCTCAAAGCACTAATGCAAAATGTATGGATGGATGGATGGATGGATGGATGCATAGACGGACGGACAGCGTAATGAATGTGCCACACTAACGAGTAGGTAGGCCTCTGAACCATGACCAGGCAGGCAATGCAGCTTAAAGAAAACAACAACAACAACTTGAAGTAATTTTGCGCAATTTACTTCGCAGTCTTCTTTCGTTTTCCTGCTGCTTCTACGTTTTTGTTTGCTTGCTATTTAACGATGGCCGCCATTGAAGTTTGTTCAATTTTTTTTTTTTTTTTTTTTTTTCAATAACAACAACAACAACAACCACAACAACATCAGCAGCAGTAAGACATACATACGTGCTGAGTTGTAATTTTATGTAAAGAAAAAAATATAAAATACCCTGCCATAAGCGCCGCCAACACTGTCGCACATGCACGCGCTTACACAAGAGCGCCCCCTATTGGCAAGCGATGAAGCGGTAAAACTACTAGGTAGCTATGTATGTACATACAATAACAACAAATACAAAAAACATTTACTGTATATGAGAGTAAGTATAAAGAAAGTAAAGAGAGAAAAAAAAAATTCAAATAGCAAACAACCCCTCAAACTGCTACACGCATTTATATAACTAAGTACTTACATTACTACAGGAGAGTGAGTCCATAAAACTTTGTTTGTGTGCGTGTGTGTGTTTATCAGCTGTGAGAGTGAGTATAGATAAAAGGTAATGGTAGCAAAAGGTTCAGTTTCCTTATACGTAATGGCATAATAGCAGAAGAGTGTAAAGGAAGAGCATAAGAAGCGTGCAAGAGTGAATAAGGACGAGAGAGTGAGGGTGGGTATACCAGAGAAGAAGAGTGGTAGAAAAAGAAACAACAACAACTACAAAAAAAAAAAAACAAAAACCCACATATTTAATGTCTGCCTAGGAAATAGTCAAAAAATATTTCTACTGTTGTAGGATGGGCCTCTCTGACACACACACACACACACACACACATGTACACACTTCACATACATGCATACATACATGCAAAATATATTTATATGTATTGTATGTATATAAAATAACGTAGGGTAGTAAAATAGTTAAAAAAAAAAAAACAAGAAATAGCAATGTAAAGAGAGAAAAAAAAAGCAGGCACGTAGAATGAAATATGGTTGAAAAAAAGCACGACAGCAAGCGTGAGCGTGGTAAGGGTTGTATGCAAACAAACACACACACACTCACACATACATACTTACTTAAATTCACATATAATATGTATGTGAGTATTCGATTTGAATATAAGTGCTACATACTATGTATACGAGTATACTAATGTGCATTTGTGAGTTTGAGGTTAGAGTGAAAGAGTGAAAGAGCAAAAGTTAAGTACAGCACTCACTTTGGCAACCATTACTGCATTGCTGCTCACCGAAACTTACCATGGCTGCCAGGCACACTGAGCCTCTACACGTCGACGATATTTACTTGATATGTTTTTATTATGTTTTTTCCAATAGTTTATTTATTTTTAATTTTTTTTTTGTAAATGAAGTTATTTTTCTTCAAACGTCAGCCATTCCTATTCTACATCTACTACGAGTATATGTGTGTATTCAACTTAGGCTCAGTAGTCAATGGGGGCGGTTGCACACGGCCATTGTTTGTTTGGCAACCGATTTGGAAATTGCATTTTCAACCCTAATGCAATTTTGAATTTTGAGGTGCAACCATATTGTACCACGTACATAGGTATGTCTAGTTAGAATATATGTATGTATGGATTTGTAGTTATAGTTTGCTGGTTTGTTGTGTAAATATTTAGAGTGTATGCGTGTGTATGTGTGTGCTGCTTGAAAAGGGTGCAACATTCTTATTTCGCTAAATGACAGTCAGCCATCGTTTTTGTTTCCTGGAGATGTTTTTTTTTTTTTTTTTGTGTGCCAATTACCAAAATGGCGTAACTATGTTAGCTTAAAGTAAGTGAAAATTCCCATAGGTGAGATTTATGTTTTTGTATGTTTTTTGGGAGTGATTTTGCATAGATTGATAAATACATGCTTGTGTAGATATGATACATATGTAAATAGAAATAAATACCTACCTACATAAACATACTAAGAAGGTACATAAAGTGTATATAAAGTGTATATAAAGTGTATATTAACGATGCATTTTCTTAAAAACTGCTCTTGCTTATGATTTATAAATAATCCTGAAAATCTTATGAAAATGTAAGTTGTAGTATGAAAATGGCAGAAAAAGAACACATTAAAATTAAGTTCACGCGCACTCTCGCAGTATTGTGAAGTGCAAACTGAAGTGTTCCTCAGTTCAGGGGAAAATTGCCCTTTTTCGGGGGAATTATTAAGGTCGTCGGAGTAATTTAACACCATTTGGGGGGGGAAAAAAAAAATATTTAATTTAATTTCTAAACGTTTTTGACTTGCCTCGTTTGTATTCTTGAGTTACACTCATTTTCTTCTGTTAATGGCTCAACAGCCGATGCAGGACTTAGGCCGCGCTTTTCGCATCCACTCATTTTGCACTTATTATATTTGTACATGAATGGAAGGGACCTACAGTTTTAAACCGAATCCGAATGGCAACGAATGAACAGCTTTTCTTGGGCAATTTTTGCACTTGTAGGTTTGCCATTGCCTGCCGTCTAGAAAAATGTTTCTTTCGAATTTTATTTTTGATTTTGCCTGTGCCTAGATTTGAACCTCGGATACTCTGCTTTGCAGTCCAGGGCACTACCAATTACGCCACGGCAAACACCTTGAGTTACACTGCATGCAGCAAAAGAGATTTTTCCCGGAAACGCTTATGTATAACTCCAGAAGGAATCAATTTTCTTCAATACGTTTCTTGAATTTTTTTCTTTTTAAATATATTCAATTTGTATTTATGTAATTCAAATAAACACCGACTAACACTTTAACTGGAGTATGAAAAATCATGTTTTTCTTTAAAAATATAAAATAAAATACAAAATTTTGTAGTGTGGGGAAGGAAAAATGCGAAAAAAGAGTTGGCAACCTCTGCCACAAGACTTTCAGAGGGGCCAGAGGGGGCAAAACGTCTGTGCATTATTTTATACTAGGCCGAGACCTGGAGCAAAGAGACTTAAGCATGCGGTATGCGTTATTGCTCTCGTCTGGCAAGACTCAATTACGTAGGCATAGGATAAAATGAAAAACGAGAGAGAAATTAGTGCTAGAAAGAGAGAGGGAGAAAAACGCACAAATTGGTGGTTATTTTCTCATGTTGTTGTTATACTGCTTGCCGAGACAAATTTTAACTTGTTCTCTCGGTATTAGATGCTTTCCCTTTTGGAGAGCAGGAATCATATAAATAGAAAACAAATTTCTGGAATTTTCTATGTTTCGTTTAAGGTTTATTGGTTTTTTTTCACATAAATTAAATCCAAGACTAAAGATTTATCTCAGCAAACAGTAACAACAACACGAGAAAATAACCACCAATTTGGGTTTTTTTCCTCTTTTCCTCCCTCTCCCTCTCCCTCTCCCTCTCCCTCTCC
>OY282449.1:144363498-144453498 GCA_958295655.1 Palloptera scutellata
CATGCATATTTAAAAAATACAAAAATACAAAAATACAATTTGAATAACTCCCGGGTGAGTTATTTATAAATCCAGCTCGAAGGGCCAATATATAACTCCAGGGTGAGTTATTTATACATATGGCTGGAAGGACCAATCTTTAATTCGGCGATGAATTATTGAAAGTTAAAGATCCGCCTCGAAGTACCATGAATAACTCCGGAGTGAGTTAATTTTATTTAGTTATAAATATTGTAGTATGAACAAGAGCAGAAACTAGTGATCAAATCAGAAGCATATTTTACTGTGTTTTTCTCTCTGCGTATTAACATAGAAAGCAACACATCTCAGAAGCCAGGCCACCACAGAAAGTTGTGCAAAACCATAAAAAAAAACCTGATAAATTAGAAATAATAAATAATTCAATCCGGCGCTAGTAAGTTCTGATTCGAATTTCTGAAAAGAATTAGGTAGATGGAGCACATAATTTATTGCAGCTATCGAAAAAATGTTAATGCCAATTTTTTTGATAGCTGCTTTAAACATTAAATCTTGTCCAAAAGCAGCAAACTTGTTTGGTTTCTACATATTTTAGAAGCATCAGATTTCTAAAAGAGCTAAAAAAAAATAAAAATCTATACACAATTAACCAAGATTTAAGCTTCAACAGTGAATTAGAAATTTTACCTAAATATGCCACGTTTTTTTTTTTGCATAACTTTTTGTGCCACAAAAAAAAAATATCAAACAAAGGCAAAAAGCAGCAGCAAACAGCAATAAAGCCATCATAATTTTGTGTGCTAAAACATTGCTAAATAAAATGACATCATGAAATTGAAAGAAAATTAAAGACCCAGTGGGAAATTTTGTGGGAGAGATGCAAGAGATTAATTTACTAGAAAAAGAGGCTAGAAATATTTTTGTAATATTAAATAAAATACGAGGTAATTAAAAAAATAAATATATATTATTTTATCCAAATGTCAGCAGCAGCACAAATAAGATTTAAATTAATAACAATAAAAAGAAAACATTAAGTTAAAATTCTAGAATGTGGCTGTATCTAATAAAAGTTGATTTTTAGGAGCTTGGTTTTAGATACTTCAAAAAAACACAGAAATTTTACAAAAGTGAGTGAAATTTTTATTTGAATCGATAAATCAATTCCTGCCATTTACTTTTTAAAGATAATTTCATTTAAATGTTGCCCGCGGCTACGCTTCAAGTGGTCCATTCTGAAGGTCCAATTTTGTGACATTTTTTCACACATTTTGGCCGGAAATTCATCAATGACCAATGACGCGTTCAATGTTGGCTTCCAAAACAGCTATTGTATTTGGCTGGTCCTTATAGACAAGAGACTTAACATATTCCAACAAAAAATAGTCTATCGAGGTCAAATCACAAGATCTTAGGGGCCAATTGACTGCACCAAAGCGTGAGATTAACTGCTCACCCAGTTCGCCTCTCAATTTATGCATGGTTTCGCGTGCAGTGTGGCATATGGCATGTGGTACCGTCCTGTTGGAACCACATGTCGGCATAGTTCAATTCTTGCATTTTAAGAAGTGTGGAAAAAAAATGGCTGGAGTGCGCACGAGAAAATTGTAACATAGTAAAATCAAAACATCAAGTGAGCTAAAGTGAACACAAATTATGCGAAATTCTTTTTACTCTACTTAAATTCTTTACAAAAAAAAAATTAATTAAAATCTTTGTTTGTAAGAAAGTTTTTAACTTTTTCCGGATTTCCCTTCATCAAGGCCTTTATGGTGGTTTCATTAATATACATACTTATAATATTTTTGGCAGCTGCAGTCCTTTTAATCTCTAATTCCCTTATGTCCTTCGATACACTTTTCGTCTCCTTCAGTTTCCGCTTAATTAGAGCCCAATACCGTTTTATTGGCCTCAACTCTGGACAGTTTGGCGGATTAGCAAATAAAGTACTTAGGTACAATACTGATATTATTGCTGGTCTACCACTCCATCGCTTTGCTTTTTAGTACCATAACATTTAGCCAGATCAAGTCAAAAGAAGTTGAATAGTTTATGCTAGATTATATGTTTGATTTTAATCTCTTTTGCAAGCATTCAACAATGTAAATATCCGTGTTGATTTACCCAGAAGTTACATACGGCTGACTTATATTAACACAGCTGCACATGGTCTGCCACACGAGAAATTTCTTAAGGACTTGGATATTTTTTTTTGTGTGTTCTGTACTTTCCCCTCATTTCACCGCTGATCCACTATATAAAAGTCGTTACCTTGGAAGATGCGAAAAGTACGCCAATACAAATGTGGTGAAGGCATAACACTTGCCACAGTGGCTACCTATCTCTTTATCGGTGTCCTGTGTGATTGCATTCCCTCTCTCATTCTCCCTCCTTCTTCCTCTCACCTATCAATCTAGCTTCCATTCAACACAATGCTCTGCATTCATAGGGGTACACCCTGTGTGTTGAATGTATCAATAAAAAAATAAAAATATATAAAATTGAAAAATGTTTTGTCATCCTGTTACAAAGTTTGCCTATTTGTTCTATTTCTTGTCAATATTTTTCATTGAATTCCGATCTGAGACTTTCAGAACTTTGACAGTTAGTCTTTTCACTTTGCGGTCAAAAAGTTCAGAGGAATTTTGCATTTTTGAAAAATGCCCTTGACACGTTTAGCTCTGCGCAAGTCTCCCGATCCACATTTTTTGCCAGATCCCAACTTTCGATCAACAGTTTGACTAACAGTTTTCCTAAAAGTTTGACTAACAGTTTGACGGGACACACTTTAACATTTTTGAAAAATGCCCTTGACACATTTAGCGCTGCGCAAGTCTCCCGATCCACATTTTTGGCTTTGACTAACAGTTTGACTAACAGTTTGACGGGACACTTTAACATTTTTGAAAAATGCCCTTGACACGTTTAGCTCTGCGCAAGTCTCCCAATCCACATTTTTTGTCAGATCCCAACTTCCGATCAACAGTTTGACTAACAGTTTTACTAACAGTTTGACTAACAGTTTGACAAACAGTTTGACGGGACACTTTAACATTTTTGAAAAATATCCTTGACACGTTTAGCTCTGCGCAAGTCTCCCGAACCACATTTTTTGCCAAATCCCAACTTTCGAGCAACAGTTTGACTAACAGTTTTACTAAAAGTTAGACTAACAGTTTGACTAACAGTTTGACTAACAGTTTGACGGGACACTTTAACATTTTTGAAAACTGCCCTTGACACATTTAGCTCTGCGCAAGTCTCCCGATACACATTTTTGGCTTTGACTAACAGTTTGACTAACAGTTTGACGGGACACTTTAACATTTTTGAAAAATGATCCCAACTTTCGATCAACAGTTTGACTAACAGTTTTATAAACAGTTTGACTAACAGTTTGACTAACAGTTTGACGGAACACTTTAACATTTTTGAAAAATGTTCTTGACACGTTTAGCTCTGCGCAAGTCTCCCGAACCACATTTTTTGCCAAACCTCAACTTTCGATCAACAGTTTGACTAACAGTTTTACTAAAAGTTAGACTAACAGTTTGACTAACAGTTTGACTAACAGTTTGACGGGACACTTTAACATTTTTGAAAAATGCCCTTGACACATTTAGCTCTGCGCAAGTCTCCCGATCCACATTTTTGGCTTTGACTAACAGTTTGACGGGACACTTTATCATTTTTGAAAAATGCCCTAGACGCGTTCAGCTCTGCGCAAGTCTCCCGATCGACATTTTTTGTCAGATCCCAATTTCCGATCAACAGTTTGACTAACAGTTTGACTAACAGTTTGACGTGACACTTTAACAATTTTTGTCAAATTTTTAAATGGCTCCATTTCGGATTTTATTCACAATGATTTGTCGAATTTCAGCTTGGGTATCCATTTCAGGCAAATGTTATATTTTTGTGCAAATGAAAACAATTTTTTTTGACTTCATCTGTCATTAAAACCAAAGGCGATGATGATATGCTATTTTTTTTATTTTTTACTCAGACTCATCCAACAAATGTAGGAAGTAAAAAACTATGTTACGATTTTTTCGTGCGCACTCCTTAGTGAATATTGTAGAAAATTAAATTTAAAAAAGAGGGAAAAGAGGAAAAATTTAAAGAGTATATGTATTCGCATGAAGAAAAATATGCAGAAAAGTGAAACGCGTCAAAGAAAAAATTTAAAAATTAAAAGCGACAAATAATTTATTGTATGGGGTATAAAGCGACCACATACTTTGCTATTAAGTATACAACAACAATAACAAATACTAGTGAAGAAGAGGAGAAAAAAAAAACACTTGCCAACAACTAACAGTGTTCTTGCTGTTGTTGTTGTTGTTGTTGTTGTTGTTGTTGTTTATTTTGTTGGGTATTTTTGTTGCTGAAACTAATGCGGCTCTAATGTTTAACAACAGCAGCCAGCAGCAACACAGCAATTCTAGCTCACACTTGAGCGAGCTGTGTGCGCTGCTGGCCGAAGAGAATGAATGAGACAATAATAACCTTGAATAAAACGCATACATACATACATACATACATACATATGTAGACATTTTTAATTTTTTTTTTTAATTTTTATAAAAAAATAATTTTTTATTTTTTTATTTTTTTTCCAACAAGTTAATGTAGAATTCCGTATGTTTGTTGTTGTTTTCTGTTCAACCATAGAAAAGAACAGCACCAAACAAAAAAAAAGAAATCGCATTATTATTGAAAAGGCATGCGAAAACTTTTGCGCATGCCCAATGAATGCAGACAGGCCGTGCGGGCAGGCGGGCGGGCTGGCGGGCTGGCGGGCAGACTGGCTGGCTGGCAGTCAGGGGCGCACAGCAGGGCAGCAAGAGATCGCTTAACTCAATTCAGGCACTAGTTGTCTGAGTGTGTCTGTCGGACGGTCTGCAAGTATCTAGCGCTACAATGCAATATAAAATTTCATTAACTAAAGTTCCGTCATCAAAGCGAAACGAATTAAGATTCAATGTCAGTGTCAAGTCTATTGTGAAAAAAGTACATAGAAAAGTAATTAAACCCAACAACTAAACTTAGACAATAAGGTACTTGCAATGTGTCAAACAAAACAAATTTAATGGTATATAGTGTATTAAAATGAGAAGAATTGCTAAAAGTGATTCACGGCTGACAATAGTAGAATCTCATTTACGAGTATAAAACATATACGAGGGTAGATCATAAAGTACCCGTGTGAGAAGACAGGTGGCGTTGCTGAGGGAAGCTGGCATTACCGTCGTGTACTGCCGCCATCTGTCACACGACTTACTTTACTTACTTTTAATGGCACAACAGCCCATGGAGGTCCTAGGCCGAGCTTTTCGCTTTTCGCATCCACTCATGTTGTGCGTGTTATATCTGTACATAAATGGAAGGGACCTACAGTTTAATGCCGAATCCGAACGGCGAAGTGCAAAGCTTTTCATAGGCAATTTTTACTCTTGTAGGTTTGCCATTGCCTGCCAAGTGCCAAGAGGTGGTGCCGTGTTGAAAAATTATTTTACTACTTTTTGATTTTGCCTGTGCCAAGATTCGAACCCCGGACACTACCAACGCACTACCATTACGCCACAGCGACCACACACGACACCATACTTAATTTCAAATTGATTCATAGTTTAGATTTTATTTGGCAGTCATTAGCATCACACGTGCTTTGTGTTTCGCGATAAAATGGAAAGAGAACATTATCGATCCGTAATTCGCTTTTCATTTTTGGATGGAAAAACATGCGAAGAATCAAGAGCGAAGTTGGATGCTGTCTATGGGGACCCTTCACCATCTATGACAACCGTAAGATTATCAACGAATTAACGAATTTAAACGTGGTCGTACCACTTTTTTTTGATGAAAAGCGTCCAGGCCGCCCGGTAGACGTGGTTACCGAGGAAATCGTTGAAAATGTCCACGCGACATGATTCTCGCTGATCACCAAACGAAAGTGCGAGTGTCGTAGGACGTACTCGCCCGACTTGGCTCCCTGCAACTGCTTTCTGTTTCCCAACATGAAAACATGGCTCGGGAGAAAAAAATTCAACTCAAACGAGGAGGTTACCGTCGAGACAGAAGCGTATTTTGAAGAGTTTGACAGATCGTGTTTATATTTTTTGGAGGGGTTAAAGAAATGGCAGAAACGTTGGGAAAAGCGAATTGCACTAAAAGGAGATTAGTGGTCGCTGTGGCGTAGTGGTAGTGCGTTGGACTGCCACGCAGAGTGTCCGGGGTTCGAATCTCGGCACAGGCAAAATCAAAAAAAAAAGTAGAAAAAATAATTTTTCTACACGGCACCACCTCTTGTCAGGCAATGGCAAACCTACAAGAGTAAAAATTGCTATGAAAAGCTTTTCCTTCGCCGTTCGGATTCGGCTTTAAACTGTAGGTCCCTTCCATTCATGTACAAATATAACACGCACAACATGAGTGGATGCGAAAAGCTCGGCCTAGGCCCTCCATGGGCTGTTGTGCCATCAAAAGTAAAGTAAGTAAAAGGAGATTACGATGAAAAATATAAAAAAAATTTGCGAAAAACTTGCCTTTCATTCCTAACACGGGTACTTATTGATCTACCCTCGTATTATATATGCCTGCATACCTATGGGGGTGGGGATACACGGGGAAATTCTTCCAGTTCGGTATTTTTAGATGTTCCTAGAAATTGGACATTTTTTTAAAATAAATTCGACGGAAATTTGAAAATTATTCCATATTCTTCTTAGAGGTTTTGGGGTGTTTCTTGGAACGGCAAAGAAACCGTAATCCTAAAATGGGATTCGACATTTTTGAGCCGAAATAAAATGAAAATAGTAAGTGATAATATTTGATGTTCGGCTTAGTTTTCGAGCTATGATAAATTTTGTGAAAGAAATTTTACTGAATTTCCCGAAGATTTAAGGAGGGGATTCGGCATATGTGGGCCTAAATAAAACGAAAATATTAAGTGATAATATTGATTTTCGGCTTAGTTTTCGAGTTATGAGCATTTGGTAAAAAAAATTACTTAATTTTCCGAAAATTTAAGGAGGGGATTCGGCATATGTGGGCCTAAATAAAAAGAAAATATTAAGTGATAATATTGATTTTCGGCTTAGTTTTCGAGTTCTGATCATTTGTTAAAAACAAAATAACTTAATTTTCCGAAGATTTAAGGAGGAGTTGATATTAAGTAGTAATTTTTGTAATTCGAGATATTAAAAATATGTCAGTGTCACTACTTTTTTTAACAAAACTTTTTTAACATTTTCTTTGTTGACAACATAATAAATTTAAAACGATTTAATGTGGTTTTTATTAAATTTTTTTTTGTCTGAGGCACTTGTACAATATCAGATCCGCTTGGGTCCCCAAGTGAACTTTAATTTTTTTTTTTTTTTGGATACTTGTCACTTAGCGTATTTGTTGGTAAAAATAAAATATAAATACACCTGAACGCTCCAAGAGTGTTAATCTTGTCCCGAATTCAATACATATGTACTGATGTGTGTCTTCGACATGTATTTATGTGCATATCTCAAAAACCAAGACGAAAATCAAAAATTACTACTTAATATCTTCAATTTACATCGGCTGAAATATGCCGAATCCCCTCCTTAAATATTCGAGAAACTCGAATGAAATTTTGTTTTACCAAATATCTCATAACTCAAAAACCAAGACAAAAATCAAAAATTACTACTTAATATTTTCAACTTACATCGGCTCGGATATGCCGAATCCCCTCCTTAAATATTCGAAAAACTCGAATGAAATTTCAAAAACCAAGACGAAAATCAAAAATTACTACTTAATATCTTCAACTTACATCGGCTCAAATATGCCGAATCCCCTCCTTAAAATTAGCTAGAAACTCGAATGAAATTTTATTTTACCAAATACCTCATAACTCGAAAACTAAGGCCGAAATCAAAAATGATCACTTAATATTTTAATTTTATTTCGGCCCAAGTATACTATTGCCCATCCTCAAATGTCCACATCCAACAATTTGAAGGCTGAGTAAAGAGTAAGCTCATTGTGGACATTTCCAAAATAAGGCGGCTCATAAGTTGAACAATTTATTATACTCCCGGGACCTTATATTCTCTCTAGGGTCCCGGTCCCGTATGCATATTACTTAATGTACCTAATTAGCTAAAATATCTCAATTCTTATCCTATATTTATGTGGATGCGACAAACAAGAAAACTGGGTGACTCAAGTGGGCTTATCCTTATTTATTAAAAGCTCTGAACAGCGATCATAGTTCACAGAGAGAGGGAGGGCAAGGGAGAGGAAAGAGTGCAAGCGATGACATCTTTTGGTCAAAAGTAAACTTTACTTTCACCCTGGTACTTAATATAATTTCCATGATATATATATTGACGATTGAATTATGTAACTAAGGGTTAAATCTGTTTGAAGCCTTTCAGATAGATTACCCAGTAAATGGTAAAAATTTCATATATATATATATTTTTTTTTTTTTTTTTTTTTATTGATACATTCAACAGACAGGGTGTACTACCCCTATGAATGCAGAGCATTGTGTTGTATCGAAGGAAGATTAATAGGTGCGAGGAAGAAGGAGGGAGAATAAGAGAGTGAATGTGATCACACAGGACACCGATAAAGAGATAGAGCCATTGTGGCAAGTGTTATGCCTTTACCACAATAAACTTCAGTTTATCAGTGTCAACTATGACCGCATGTAGCGCCAAAGGTCAAGCTTTTCGCATCCACTCATGTTGTGCGTGTTATATTTGTACATGAATCGAGCTGTGTTTAGGCCTGTAGCCATAATTTTAAATGTTCATTAGGATTAAGTTAATTTTTTGTAGCTCGATTTTCCTTTCGTTAAGTTTCAAGATTGGTATTTTGGTGGTAATTTGTTTTCTTTAGACAATTTACCGATATTTAAAAGAAGATTCTATTACTAATCAAGAAGGCGACAGGTGAAGACGTTCGCCGCAGCAACCAACCCAACATTAGAAGATCCGTTACCAGACGCCGCTATTCTAATCGCTACGAGATAGAAAATTGAGGTGGAACAAGGTACGCTAATAATTATTGTAAGAACATATACTGCTGATCTGTAAGAACATATACTGCTGATCTTTTCTTTATCGACTACCATATTTCAACTTGCCTCGAGATCACCCCTCGTCCGGAGACGCAAGCTGCTATAAGAAGTGTTTCCAAATTAATTTCTCTTTACCTTACACCTAGGCAATTTCGAGTAAGACTTCCTCGTAGCGGTAAGTTAGTAAGCGACTAAATTATATATGGATAAGAAGATACGGAGAGGAAAGCTTCCTGCCACGCAGTTTTGGAAAGTTTCTGAATCTGCTTGAGAAACATTGCATATTTCAATAACTTTGACTCGCCTAAATACATATTGCTGAGGATAAACTTTAGTTACCCAGTGATGTTAATGGAAAGAAAGAATAAACTTTTTATTTGGAAATAAGAGATAAAATAATAATAAAAGCTGTGAAAGTATTTTTAAAACTAATGCATTTTGAATAAAGCAAAAAATTATTTGGTTAATCTTTCTGAAATTTCTGCGATCTCATCTCATCTCTTTCGTGATATCAAATCGGGATCATTATATTCCAATTATAGGTAAAAAAAAATATTATAGTATTTCGAATAATTCAAATCGGTGTTGTCGAAAAGCTCAGCCTAGACCTTCCAAGTCATTAAGTGACCTGTTAAGTCATTAAAAGAAGAACTTCTCAAACCATGACTTCATAATGGTGCATTAAATCGTAGTCTTAAGATTTCCAATCGATTTACACCGTCTTCGATAACAAGTAGAAGCAATAAAATGAACCCTGAATCATCTCTATCTCCAAGCCTACATGAAAATGTAAATGCAACTGATATTTGACGAGCACATTCCTTCTGTGGACTGCACTAAGTGATTTTTGGTCATAAAGCTTTTGGCCTAGCTACGGAACCACGGCAAAGAAGGCAAACCGAAAAGGTTGTCATTGTTGCCAACAAGTTGGCACATGCATTAATAATATAAGAATACTAGTGATCGTTTAGGGTTCGCAATGAGCAGGGTGCACCAAAAAATCACATCACTATATCACTTTTATATAACAACAATTGATTCTACGTATGCACATGTGCAATGTATTGCAAAATGTATCTGACAGCTAGCGACAAGTTGTCACAGAAGTAAGTCGCACCAGTAGAATAAATATTTAAATATTTGTATTTGTATTTTTTTTCTTCTTGCAAAAGTAAATCATCAACTGAAATACAGAATGAAATGTGTCTGTCGGTTTCAGTGTTTGTCAATTTGTAACGACATTTTTGTTTTGTTGTTGTTGTTGTTCTCTCATTGCTCCCGCATTCATTCTTTTCAAATTGTTCTTTCGACTGTGTTTCTTTTTCTTCTGCTGTTGCTGCAGAACAGCTTAAGCGATTGTATAATTCTTTAGGTATCGAGGCGATACCATACATGCGAGCGACGAGTATGTATTTCCTACTATTTCTAAATATTTGCATATTGCATGCGCGCACACATCAATGCGATACGATGCGATGCGATGCGATTTAACGCGACGGCGACGTTGCGTCGTACATATTGTTAACAACGTTGTTCGGTTGCGTTGTTGCTGGTGGTGGTGGTGGTGGTGGTAGTGGTGGTCGTGGTATGTTCCTCTGCTGATTTATCTCAACAGCCTTTGATTATGTTTGTTGGAATGTTTATTAGCTTTGGTATTATTTGTATGCGATTAGATATTTATTGTTTTTGTAGTTGCTGTTGTTGTTCCTATTTGGCATTTACTGCACTGCAACTTTTTTCCTACCCGCAGCTTTTACATTTTTTTTTATGACTTCTATTTTTTTGCTCTTCTTTTTTTATATTTTGCTTCCACTTTGAGGAAATCGGAATTTATCTTGTTTTTTTTTAAATTTATTTTTTAAGTTGGCATCTTTTCAGTTTCTCACAATAAATTTCGTATTTGAATTTTTCTATTTATTGTTAATAAATTTCATGATATTTTATTTCTTTTGTATTTCGTTTTTGGTTAATTTGTTTTGTATTTTTAAATTATTCGACATCATCAAATTCCATCAAACGTTTAATTAGATTTTTTTTATTACTCTGCAGATTTCATCAATAATTTATCGGCAACAGATTGCAAAGATAATTTTTATAAATTTAATATTTAGTGTTGTTATACAAATTTTAAATCAAAAAAAATATTGTTTTTGGTTTTAAATGCAGTTTGGAGTTGAGTTAATCGCCAATTTAATAATAAACATTTAAGTTAAAGCTGAAAGCTGATTTAAATGCCAAAAAAAAAAACATGAAACGCAGATGAGAAACGAGAAGAGAAAAAGAAATTGCATGATCGAACGTGGACTCCAACCACTCTCTCATACTTTTTTTCTATGAAATGATTTAGTGGACTCATACCACTCTCTCATATTTTTTTTCTATGAAATGATTTAAATGTCAAAAAAAAACATGGAACGGAGATAAGAAACGAGAAGAGAAAAAGAAATTGAATGATCGAACGTGGACTCATGCCACTCTTTCATATTGTTTTCTATGAAATGATTTAAATGCCAAAAAAAAAACATTAAACGGTGATGAGAAACGAGAAGAGAAAAAGAAACTGCATGATCGAACGTGGACTCCAACCACTCTCTCATATTTTTTTTCTATGAAATGATTTAAATGTCAAAAAAAAACATGAAACGGAGATGAGAAACGAGAAGAGAAAAAGAAATTGCATGATCGAACGTGGGCTCATGCCACTCTCTCATATTTTTTTTCTATGAAATGATTTAAATGTCAAAAAAAAACATGGAACGGAGATGAGAAACGGAGAAGAGAAAAACAAATCGCATGATCGAACGTGCACTCATACCACTCTCTCATATTTTTTTCTATGAAATGATTAAAATGTCAAAAACAACATGAAACGGAGATGAGAAACGAGAAGAGAAAAACAAATCGCATGATCGAACGTGGACTCATACCACTCTCTCATACTTTTTTTCTATGAAATGATTTAAATGTCAAAAAAAACATGAAACGGTGGTGAGAAACGAGAAGGGGAACGAAATTTATTTATTTATTCTCATTCTATAAAATGATTTAAATGCCAAAAAAAAACATGGAATAGAGATGAGAAACGGAGAAGAGAAAAACAAATTGCATGATCGAACGTGAACTCACACCACTCTCTCATACTTTTTTTATGAAATGATTTAAATGCCAAAAAAACATGAGATGAGACACGAGAAGAGAAAAACAAATTGCATGATCGAACGTGGACTCATGTCACTCTCTCATATTTTTTTCTATGAAATGATTTAAATGTCAAAAAAAACATGAAACGGAGATGAGAAACGAGAAGAGAAAAACAAATTGCATGATCGAACGTGGACTCATGCCACTCTCTCATATTTTTTTCTATGAAATGATTTAAATGTCAAAAAAAACATGAAACGGAGATGAGAAACGAGAAGAGAAAAACAAATCGCATGATCGAACGTGGACTCACACCACTCTCTCATACTTTTTTTTATGAAATGATTTAAATGCCAAAAAAAACATGAAATGGTGATGAGAAACGAGAAGAGAAAAAGAAAAGCATGATCGAACGTGGACTCACACCACTCTCTCATACTTTTTTTTTATGAAATGATTTAAATGCCAAAAAAAACATGAAATGGTGATAAGAAACGAGAGGGGAAAAAGAAATTGCATGATCGAACGTGGACTCATACCACTCTCTCATATTTTTTTTTCTATAAATCACTTTAACTCTCTCCATGGCAATTAAGCCCTTTAAACCTGACCTGAACAAAGCACAGAGAGAGCGAGAGAGCTTCACTCTTTCAATGCATTCTATATGGGTTGCTCAAAACCGTTATGTACGCGTGCAGGACAGTGACGGCAAAGTAAGTACAATTAAATACAATTGACACCATTTAGGTACAAATTGTCATTTACTCTGAGCAAGCACGAAATAAACTTGCAAAATTGATTTGCCAAAAGAGAGCTACCGAAAAACATTTATTCTCACTTCTTTTAAGTGCGAGGTTTTATTTCGTTTAATGTATAAAAATTACGAAAATAGCACATAAAATTTTTAAATAAAACAAAACAAATTAAAGGCAGCTGGCAGTTTCTAAAAAAAAAAACACAATAAATAATTAAACCTTCAGCAACTAATATTTGTTTATTTAGTACATGAAATAAATAAAAAGGAAAACAAAAATATGTAAAAAAACCTAGAGAAAAAATGTATAAAGAAATATAAGTAAACAAAGTGTAAAGGTGATTTTTTTCACCCCAAAACAAAAAAATATTTGTTTAACAAAAATTTTGCAAAAAGTAAAAAAAAAAAACCAAATGTTAAAAAGAAAAAAGCTCAATATTCATAAAATAATTTTAATTCTTGATTGAGGCAGGCAGGCTACACTTAAAATGTGTAAGCATGATTTTGTGACTGTGTGTGTGTGTGTTTGTGTATTTAAAGAAGTACACTTTCACACATTTATGTGAAATTGTATGAGATAATAAATAAAGCAGCAAATTTTTAATGCAATTACATATGTACGCAGCGAAATAGTATCTGATTGAAAACAGAGCAAGTACTTACAATATTTTAATTTTTGTATCTACACTCACTCGTACACATACGAGTACAACAAGTATTACGTATATTCGTTTCAGCTTTTTGCTAGGGTTTCGCACTAGGGTTTCGCACGCACCCCACAACGAAATACCAATTTTAGTTTCGCATAGAAACACAATGGCGCATCTATGCGTTTAAATTATAATCTTGCTTAAATATTACGTATACACATTATATTTTTATTATCATATTTCTATTGCTGGCCTCTACTCTGTTCTGCTCTGCCTTAACGAGTATGTACATACATACTACTGTGGGCAAAAGTTAGTAAGACTTTGTTCATAATTTCAAATTTTTTTTATTCATTCTTCCAAATCTATTTCGTCCCCTTCAAAGTAATCCCCCTGGGCCCAATACACTTGTGCCAACGTTTTTTCCAATTCTCGAAACAGTTGTTAAAGTCAATTTCCAGAATAGCCTTCAATGCGCTTACCGATTCATGTTTAATGTCTTCAATTGACTCAAAACGGTCAAACGGTCCACGAAGCGGTTTTTTGAGTTTAGAAAATAGCCAAAAGTCACACGGTGCTAAGTCAGGCGAATAGGGTGGTAGGGTGGTTGCGGAACGATATCAGTCGAATTTTTGGCAAAATGGTCTCGTAAAACCAATGCAGTGATTTTGGAACCAATCGTGCATTCACTCTTCTTAGGCCCAAATTATGTTTTAAAATGGTTTTCACTCATCGTTCCGATATTCCAACGATGCCAGTAAGGTCTTACTTACTTACTTTACTTTTAATGGCACAACAACCCATGGAGGGCCTAGGCCGAGCTTTTCGCATCCACTCATGTTGTGCGTGTTATATTTGTACATGAATGGAAGGGACCTACAGTTTAATGCCGAATCCGAACGGCGAAGTGAAAAGCCAGTAAGGTCTCTGACTGTTAATCGTCGATTCTCGAGCACCAATTCCTTGATTTTATTGACGTGTTGATCATCAGTTGATGTTGATGTTGATGGCCGTCCTGGACGTGGTTCGTCGTCAACGCCGTTCGTCGTTCTCGACCATCTTTGAACAATTTGTACCAATCAAAAACACTTGCTCGCGACATACAATTATCACCGAAGGCCTTTTGCAACATTCTGAACGTTTCGGCACCAGAAATTTGATTCCGCACACAAAATTTAATGGAAATTCTTTGTTGAATAATTTCACTCATTGTGAAAATCGCCGAATGCACTTTTTGTACTTCGGAAAGACAAGCGTATCCTAAACACTAATGATTATTTTGATGTGACATTTGGCACAGATGTCACCGACAGTCATACCAACCTTAAAAAAATAATATTTCGATGAATGGGTTTCCGGCGAAATTTAAATTAAAAAGTCTTACTAACTTTTTGCCCACAGTAGCACATACATATATCCCAACTAACACAAACGCGCCCGTTCCAAGTTCCGCCAAAGTGTGTCAAGGACAGAATAGTGCGAATTTTTTTAATATGTCTCTATTTTTTGTTTACTTCGTCGTTTGAGTTTCTTCTTTTTTGTTTTTTTTTTTTTTTGTATTTTTGGTGTGCAAAAATTAACGTTGAACTTAATTTGTTTTCTATTTAAACATTTGTTGCGTGAGTGTGTAGAAATAGGTGAAGAGTGCGAGAGAGCAAGAGAGAATGAGCAGTGATGAGAGGAACGCAGCGGCAATAGAAACCTACTGAACTAATTTCGAAAATGTATGCATGTATGTATGTATGTACGATTGTACACTATTCATATTATATATCGCTGTGTTAATTTGAAAAAGGCCCTAACATGAAATTTTAAAAAATCGAATTTTTAATTGATTATGATTAAACGTATCCATCATTGCTTATAATTTTGGAGCCATGCATTAAAAACTTATTATGCCACTTTTCTATTAATTTTATATTACAATACTGCAAATATTTCATGTGTAAGTCTCAAAATGTTTTTTTTTTTTTTGTTTGCTTATCTTGAATAATGTGAAAAATGCGTGTTAGGTCTTTTGCAAAATTAAGGCCACGATATGTATGTATGTGTGTGCCAATATGCGTAGATAGTACGGAAGCATTTGCGCTCAGTCTGATGACGATGATAATGAAGAGCCCGGTAGGAACATTTATGCAATTATGTTAAGAAACAAACAAAAAAAAAAAGGGGGTAGTAAACTGAAAGATGCAATTCTGTTCAAATTTTGAGAAGTTTTCTCAGCCTAACTTAGTTGAATGCACATTTACCTTTAACATGTTTTGGCCGCAGGTTCTCACTTCTCACTTGAGGAATATTTTTATTTTAATATACCTATACAAAAGTTATTTCTTCTATTATGTTTGATGTTTATTAAAGTTTACTTCTTTAGAATCGTTTTTTTTTTTTTACATTTACGCCAAGGGTAAAAGATGTTTGTTGCAGCGAAAATTGTCACGGAAATGATGGACAGAACCCACAATCGAGCATGAAAACAATGAGGATGCATATGTGTACGTACACACATAAACACTATGGGCAGCGCCCTCTATCAAAAGTAATGTATGAAAAGTTACATGTTTACACATATGCGTCTAAATTGTTTGCATACTCAATTGATAAACGGGGCGCTGGCCATCAGTTTCTCGTCAAATTTGACATATCCAACAAAATTTTGGAATTTCAAACAAAAATCGTTAGAAATGCAAACAAAACGTTCCGATGAAGTAAACTTCCCCCTGACGCACACAATTTCTTATATTTTTTTAAAGTACATAGTTAGTACAAAGCTTTTGAAAAGCTTTTCACTTCGCCGTTCGGATCCGGCATTAAACTGTAGGTCCCTTCCATTCATGTACAAATATAACACGCACAACATGAGTGGATGCGAAAAGGCTCGGCCTAGGCCCTCCATGGGCTGTTGTGCCATTAAAAGTAAGTAAAGTAAGTTAGTACAAATCATGACACGCCATTATTTTACATGTTTCACTGTTGTCACTCCAACAAAAAGGCAGAATCGACTTGAAAATTTATAAACTCAATAAGCTAAACAAAAATAAAATACCAATTGTTAAGTTGCATCTTAAAAATATCAATCGTAGTATCACTCTGAAGTAGATTAATCAGTTTTGAATGATTTTGTCTTAAAAGAAAACCTAATGATTTGAAAATCGTTTTCAATTGAAATTCTTTTTTTATTTTCAATTGACTGGTTTTATTTTGCCTTTTTAACTACTTGATTACTAGTTCCTAATGTGAAGGTGTACCGGTTTTTCTTTACAGTTTTTGTGTCGCAATTGTCTATAACAAACATCCGTCTATGTCTGAAGAAGAACAGCCCCAATCTCTAAGTTGCCATTTAAATTAATTATTCCAAAAATAATGTTATTCCCATCTGTTATTCAAGTGGGAGATGTTTTGTATTTCGCTGCTCACACATTTTGCGTAAGTTAATATAACTTAGGCTTAGATTGCTGCTAAGATTTGTCGAACGTTGCTAAACCCAATTACTCATATGTTTCTTCATAAAAACACATTTCACAGCGATTATTTTCTCTTTCCAGTAGGTTTAGAAGAATCTCAATCATTTGTGCCACTATTTCGGGTAATTTCTTTTATTTATCTGCTTTCAATACAAAATTACTTAAATGCCTTATTTCTCGAAACTTGTGTAAATACGCGTATGTGTTAATCATTTTCATTAATTTTATACTAAAAATAGAAATCATTGACAAGCAGCTTAAGGTTCGTCATAGATGTAAATAAAAAGAATACACATTTTGGATAGCCAGAGTAATCATGATATTTTCCATAGTTCGCGGCGCAACTAGTTTCTTAACTGTTCAAGGATTTAGTAATTGAGATACGCGCAAAAAAATTCGTTTCTAACTCTTCAACTTACTAGGAATTTTATTTAATGTTAGTTAGGAAAAAAAATATATCAATCTAAAGAATATGAAAATAAAAAAACAATAAACAATTCAGATTTCTTAAAAAATTGTAATTGCTTCTCCAGAAGTTATCCTTCAAATATCTGAATACTAATCGAGCAAGTAGACTTTTCATAGGTATGCATTCGATTATGTAGTTGTTTGTAAACCAGTGGTGGCTACACCAAAGCACTTGTGCGCAAGAGTATTTACATTTCACGCATGCACCAGGCTCATTCTGATAGAAAAACAGTTGAGCTGATCAGCTGTACATGTGTGGGTTCTAAACTAACGACATTATTAGTGCATTCAAAAACTACCATATACACTTTAGGTCAGTGATGGGAAAACTGTGTAGCATTTGCATATGCAGTGTTGCAATACTTTGGGCAAAGAGTGTATATGTAAATGTTCTCTCATTCAATGAAGTGCACAAGGAGTATTGCTGCCAAGTAATACTTTATGTGGATTCATACATACATACTAGGGCTGTTCAGAATCTTGCGCAAATGGTCCTGCATCCATGCAATTGCAAACTGGTGAAGCATATTTTTGCTTTACACTAACAAAATATACAGTCGTGCACGTACTACACTTTTGCAAAGACGAAACCCCAAAAACCCGTAGGATTGTGAGCAACACTGAATTGCAAAATGTCAGCTTGTTGACAAAAAACAAAAGTCAAAAATGGAAAATAAAAAATTGAAAAAATTATTAAAAAGAGAAAAACCAAACAAAAAATTGACGGAGGAGAAGGTAAAGAAAATACTGAATTATCTTCAGGAAGCTGTGGAAGTAGAGGTAAGTGAAAATATCACATTTATTAAGGTGACCACTAATTGGCAAAAGATATGCGTGCTCTGCTGCTCCGGTCGGCTTAATTGGGAGTGCTCTTCGATAGCACTTAGTGGTCGATGTTAGAGATATCATTCCATTTGTTGTTTATTTCTATTTACATTTATTTTATTGTTGTTTATTTTTTAATAGGCAACAACAGCCCAAATTTTATATTAAAAATGTATAGAAATGAGTGGCGTTGATGCGACGCGGGAGCTGATTCGCTGGAAAGTGCGCCATTTGAAGTCGTTCTTTAAAAAAGCCAACAACTGGCGGAAGTCAACGGGTGCTGGACTTCTCGAATCCGATACAGGAACTTCAAGTGTTGAGGGTAATGCGGCAAATTGCTATGAAATGAGGTGAGATTTATCATAAAACTTTTAAATTTCAAGCAAAGTGCTGCAAATATGCCCGCATTTTAAGCAACTGGAAGATCAATTTTCGGCGAAAAAAATGAACTATGAAGTTGTCGACAGTGGTGACATGACTGAGCCCATATTAGAATGGAGTTTTACTGCAGATGCGGCTGAAGTTGCGTGCAGTGCAGAGAGTGAAGTAACCACTTCGCCTTTACATGACCGTTTCAACTGCCAAAGAACCGAAAATTTGTCTTCAACGCACGAATCAGGCATTGTAAATGATGCGCTAAATACACCAGCAACTGTGCCAAAAAAAGCCAAGCACTTTGCCGAAAAAATGAAAACACATGCTCCGAAATCATCAGCTGCACACCTTGCTTGGTTTTCAGGCGGAGCGAACAGAATTTTACAATATTTCATACCTTCATTAAACATAATTTCTGCTGCAGCTTCGTCTATTAAAGAATCGATTAATTTTTCCTTAAAACTTTTTTCCCCGGCATGTTTATTAATTTGCGTGAATATCTTACTTATTTTATTTTTCACCAATCAGCTGCGATTTGAGTGGTTTGCAACAAGTGTTGTACAGTAAACCAAAAGAGGTCGTTCACAATCGATAGGAAATATTTGCAATTGCACAAATTTGCAATGTCAAATGCACAAGATTCTGAACAGCCCTACTATGTATGTATGTACGAGTATATGCTAGCACGAGCAAAGCGAGAGAAAGAGAGAGTAATCAGCTTTCTTCTTGCCAATCATAGTACTTAAGAGATAGTAATATCTTCTCAGTTGGAGCGAAGTATACCAACTTTGGATAAGTGAGAGTACAAATTATTCATGCTGAATTGAGATGATGTTCTCTCTATTCTCTATTTGTTCTCATTTCTTCATGCCCTTTCATTCCCTTTCATTTCTACAATTAAAATGTAAATAATATCGGATTTTTCCTAATCTCTGACAGTGTTGCAAAAATTTCCTACTGATGCTTTGCGACCTCGGCCATTCTCAAAAAAATGCAAAAACACAAATAAATAAAATAAAACAAAATAAAATAAAACAAAAAAAAAAGAAATAGAAACGATCGCAAATTTTTATTTCAATGTTTGTTGTTGTTGCCGTTTTGCAAATGTGAACCAGCGAACAAACTGAACGCATTGCGTAATCATAAACATTTGTGCTCGTTCGTTCGTTCGTTCGTTTGCGTTCATTTCATTTGTTGTACATACATTTGGAGCTAAAGCAACAACAACAATAGCAGCAACAGTCACACGATGAAGAAGACAAATTATGGGTACACGAGCGAACGCTAGCTAGCTACTAGTAGCTACAATTGATTGCTAGCTAGAGCTACACATAGAATTAGGTTGGGTTGGGTCATATAAAAAGTATCCGCGGTTTTTTTTTTTTTTTTTTTGGTAACACTAGTCCGATTACGATTGTGGTCGCTGTGGTGTAGTGGTAGTGCAGAGTGTCCGGGGTTCGGATCTCGGCACAGGCAAAATCAAAAAGTAGAAAAAATAATTTCTCTACACGGCGGCACACGCAGAGTGTCCGGGGTTCGGATCTCGGCACAGGCAAAATCAAAAAGTAGAAAAAATAATTTCTCTACACGGCACCACCTCTTGGCACTTGGCAGGCAATGGCAAACCTACAAGAGTAAAAATTGCGATGAAAAGCTTTTCACTTCACCGTTCGGATTCGGCATTAAAACTGTAGGTCCCTTCATGTACAAATATAACACGCACAACATGAGTGGATGCCTAGGCCCTCCATGGGCTGTTGTGCCATTATAAGTAAGTAAGTAAGTAAGTCCGATTACGATTATGTCAAACGAACACATGTTGTGAAAGGTAACATTTCATCAGGCTACAGGCAATTGTGTAATTCGTCGCTGGGGTGAAGTAGTATCTGAAGAAATATGCTAATGTGATGCTTTTATTAGTATACTTAAAATTCGCTGCAAAAACATGCCGAAAAATTTGTGCGGTTTATGAATGAACGCCAGATCCAGGAGTGGTTTGCTCGCTCTCGTCGCTCAGTCAAGCAACATCGCAAGCTGTCAGGATATGGCCGAGCCACTAGACCTCAAAAACATGACAGATTTGTGGGTGGTACCAGCTGCGGATACTTTTTATATGACCCGAATATTAATTATGTTCGTATGATATCTATAGCCGGGCAGCAGAAAGTATAGGTAGAGGTAGCCAAAGCGAACAGCGAACAGCGAGCAGCAAGCAAATCTAACTCATGTTCTGTGTGCGTATGCGGCTATAAATTTAGAAACAGCAACAACAAACAAATAATATTATATATACACATTTTTTAACTCTTTTTTTTTTTTTTGTCGATGTACAGTTTGACTTTTAGAAAAGTAACGAGAAAAAGAAAAAAAGCATATCGAAAAAAAAAACAATAACAAAAGTGAAGAAAGAAGAAAACTTCGTTTAACGCTGACGTTCGCATTTGTGACTTTACGCAGCTCGCAGCATTTGTTAGATACTTGTTCGCATGTACATATGTATGTATGTATGTTTGTTTGTTTGTTTGTTTGCCTGTGTGTATGTATGTATGTCGATGTATCGATGATTACGTGCATGTGTATTGGTGTTGTGTGCGTTTGCGGAACGCGGAATTGAAATTTTTGCAAACACACAAACAGACACACAAACAGACACACACACGCACACACACGCACACACACACACGCACACATTCATACGTCCACACATATATACATACATATGTATGTATGTAATCTACGTGTACTAGTATGTACATAAGTATCTACAACATTGTATTTGTGGTTGGTCTGTTATTATCTTTTTGTTGTTGTTGTATTCATTGTTTATACTTTGTCTACTTTGCCGATAATAGATACGAATTCAGTGTTATTATTTTTTATACTATATTATATAAATAGCTTTGCTTTTGTTTCGTTTTTTCGCGAAACGCACAATTCATTAACGTACAATACGCCAAAAATTAGGTCAACTGAAGACGTGAGGCAGCAAGATAGTAAAATTAAGTGCCTCTTGGTTAAAAATAGTTTTCTAGATTATGTTGTACTGTAAATTATTCAAATAATATTAACAGGGTTTTTTCTTGTGGGAGAATATATATAAAAAAACGGGAATTTTTTTGTTTGTTTTTTTCTTTCGTCTAAAACACTTAATCAAATATTAATTTAAAAATTGTTGTTTTCGTTTTATATTTTTTCTTTTTTATAATTAAAAACGTTTTCGAGTATGTACCCCGACAATTATGGCTTTAAATTAACTCAAATACAGGGGGTGGCAATTAATAAGTAAGTGTATACTACAGAAAAAAAATTATTGTAATTGAAAACGAAAAACAGAGCAAAGAAAATGATAGCAAAATGCATGAGTAAAATGATATTCAGCCGGTTTCAAAGTGGCCACCCTTGGCACGAATACACACCTTCAAACGCTTTGAAAAATTTCAGGTTATGGGCCCGCAAAGGTCTTCCACTGGCATTCGGTCCCATTGACGACACAACAACTGTTTCAGAGACTGTACGTTTTTATGACCATGTCCTCTAAAATGGACCATACGCTGTAATCCATCGGATTGAGATCCGGAGAATTCTTATGGTAGCCATTTTTAAGATGTGATATAATTAGCAAAATTAGCCTTGCACCATTCTTGTGTCGTTTTGGCTCTGTGTAGAGCATTTTGCTGGAACAACATTAATTAATCAACAATCATTATCGCCAAAGTGCTCCCGGGACCAGGGGAGATTTTGACTCGTTGTTCCACAAAAATCACGGGTGTCTTGCCATTTGCGCAAAAATCCACGCAATACCATGACAGATTGCAGATGACGATGGCGATGTTGAATGACGAATGATGGTCTAGAAGCCTCGATCCTCTTTTGTCATTTTGAAGCTTATGCGCTTGTTCAACAGTAAACAGCTTTTTCTCTGTGAGGACAATTTTTTTCCATTCAAATCGTGCCGCCCGACGTTGAAGTAAGCAACATCTTGTTTTCATCTGTAAGTAACTGGCGTTTTTGGAGAGCTTGTAAGATTTGAGCCCTCTTTCATATTTTGCTACGAGTCTAACTGATTCACTGATTCACGTTTGATGCCAGTTTCGTGTGCAACTTTTCACATGGAACCCTGTTGAACGCTCCACCCCCTCCACCATTTAGCAATTCCTGGGAGTGAGTTTTCTGCCTCTTCCTGGACCATCACCTTCATGACCCAGCTCCTGAAATCGTTTAACTGCACGAGAAACTAAGGAACGAGCAATGCGAAAAGCTGCCGAAAAATCTCACAATCGAGTTTGCCTAGCTGACCGATTATTTGACTTCGTAAAATAAATAACTAAATGAAATCTAGACCACACCCAAATTAAATCAGATGTACTCTCGATTACGTACATAGTAGAATAATACAAGAATGAAGAAAATTGTAGAAATGCGAAAAAAAGTTGTTTTTTTATTAATTGTCACCCTGTAGTAGTAAGACTTTGTTCATAATTTCAAATTTTTTTATTCATTCTTCCAAATCTATTTCGTCCCCTTCAAACCAATCGTGCATTCACTCTTCTTAGGCCCAAATGATGTTTTAAAATGGTTTTCACTGATCCTTCCGATATTCCAACGATGCCAGTAAGGTCTCTGACTGTTAATCGTCGATTCTCGAGCACCAATTACTTGATTTTATTGACGTGTTGATCATCAGTTGATGTTGATGGCCGTCCTGGACGTGGTTCGTCGTCAACGCCGTTCGTCGTTCTCGACCATCTTTGAACAATTTGTACCAATCAAAAACACTTGCTCGCGACATACAATTATCACCGAAAGCCTTTTGCAACATTCTGAACGTTTCGGCACCAGAAATTTGATTCCGCACACAAAATTTAATGGAACTTCTTTGTTGAATAATTTCCCTCATTGTGAAAATCGCCGAATGCACTTTTTGTACTTCGGAAAGACAAGCGTATCCTAAACACTAACGATTATTTTGATGTGACAATTGGCACAGATGTCACCGACAGTCATACCAACCTTAAAAAAATAATATTTTAATGAATGGGTTTCCGCGCGAAATTTAAATTAAAAAGTCTTACTACTTTTTGCCCACAGTAGTATGTAGATATTAAGTGAACATTGTTTAAGTATGTGAATGAAATCTATACACAGCAAACTATTCTCAGAGATTAGTGTTGCCAGTATTAAGTGCTTTTTTCACCAGTGCCCTATTTTACCAGTGCCTTATTTCACCAGTGCCTTATTTCACCAGTGCCTTATTTCACCAAATATTATATATACCTAATATAAGTAATTCACAATCACAAAATTTGTACTTGTAAATTACAAATTCAACGAATTACAATTAAAAAATTAACAAATTTTGTAATAAGAAGCAACAAAAATTGTAAGAGAGCAAAGTGTAAAAAAATGCCGTTGCACAAAATTTCTGGACGACTTTTTTTTATACAAATTTGTGGCTCTCATTAGTTAGTGAGAGCGATGAGTGAGTATTTTGAGCAAGTACATAATTTTCATTTAAATGACTATTAATGGATTCATAAACACGTTGCACACATCTGCATACGTTGGCATTCGAAATGTACTTGCATGTATGTACTTGTATGTATGTATGTATGTATCATGTATGTGCCTATGCATGCATGTGCTTGTATGTGTGCCATTTCATTGTCAAGCCAGTGCAATGTAGTAAGTAAGAAGATAAAAGTAAAGAAGATAAAACTATTTTCTCTACAGATTATTTTCAAGTTTGTTAATATTTTTCTGTTATGATGCGTGTTAAGTTTTTTCTTTTTGTTTTTTTGAGTTCCAAGTTTTGACGACACTGTCTGTCAGAAATAGAGCAAATGAAGGTTTAAAAAATTCGTTATTTTCGTTGCAAATCTATTTTTGGTTTCTATTAATTTTGAAAATTATTTTCCATATTTAGCCAGTTCATATTATTAAGAATTAAATTCATCTACAGGGTGCATCATCATTAATGTCGGTACGTAAACATTGAATAATTTTCACAATAATCAAGCGATTGACTTGAGTAAACATGTTTTTGAAACGATTTTAACCATGAATCGCTTCACACCGAAACAACGTTCATTTGTGTTAACTGAAAAATATCGTGGCCAACAAGCATCGTCTGACAACACCATTCGTCGTTCGGTATCGAATTTCGTTGAGCACGGCGGTACAGTGTGAGATCAACGTCCAAGACATTCCAAGGAACTGGTTGAAGCGGTAAGAGAGAGAGAGAGAGAGATTGTTGCCGAGGACCCACCTGTGTCGTAACGTCACCGCGCTGGAAACATCTTGCGCGGCTCATTTTGAAAGATTATTTGCATTTGTTTCCGTATAAAGTGCAATTGACTCACAGAAAATTGCCGACAGATCGTCCACATCGCTTGGAATAAGGCCAAACAGTTGCTCGAATGGTTAACACTGAACCTGATTTTTGGAAGGAAATTTTTATGACCGACGTGGCCCATTTCATACTTTCTGGCGCCGTTAACAAGCAAAATTGCTGCATTTAGAGAACGAAGAATCCACACGAGATCCATGGAACATCATTGCATGACCAAAAAGTGACTGCTTGAGCCGACGTTTGAGTGAAAACCGTCTTTGAGACATTTTTCTTCAGGGAAGGCGAAACAGTCGGTTGGCATTACGTTTATGACATTAAGTTGCAAAAATTATGTCGGTCAAATGACCTCCTCCTGAGTTGATGCACATTGGTGCTCGATTTATGATATTTTGAAATTCAAATCCAACTTGGTGATTTGGAAGAATCCTGGAAAAGACCCGAGAAAAACAGATCGACACCCATCATCTATTTGTCGGTTATAAAGCCGCCTTCGACAGCACTAGGGATCACTTGTACGCAGCAATGTCTGATTTCGGTATCCCTGTGAAGCTCATTCGTCTTGGGAAAATGACACTGACCAGCGCAGTGAAAATTGGTTCAGAACTCTCTGCACCATTTGATACCAAAAGAGGTTTCAGACAAGGTGACTCCCTATCGTGCGACTTCTTTAACCTTATGCTGGAGAAAATAAATCGAGCTGTGAATATCGACATCTCTGGCACTATCTTCTACAAGAGTGTCATGCTGCTAGCATACGCTGATGATATTGACATCATTGGCAAAAACGCTCGAGCAGTCAGTGCAGCATTCTCTAACCTGGAAAGGGAGTCTCGAGTCTCGTCGAGTGGGTCTAGCGGTGAACGAGGACAAAACGAAATACCTTGTGTCAACAAACAAAGAATCACGGCAAAATGTCTTGGACAAAATGTCACTGTTGACAACTACACTTTTGAAGTCGTCAAGGATTTCGTTTATCTAGGATCCAGCATAAACACCAACAATAATGTCAGCCTTGAGATAAAGCGGAGACTAACTCTTGCCAACAGGTGTTACTACGGGCTCAGTAGGCAATTGAGAAGTAGAGCCCTCTCTCGACCGACGAAAATAACGCTCTATAAGTCCCTCATCCTTCCCGTCCTAATGTATGGCGCAGAGACGTGGACATTGACCATCAATGATGAGAGACTGTTAGGAGCGTTCGAGAGGAAGATACTCCGTAAGATCTACGGTCCAGTATGCGTGGACGACGTGTATCGAATAAGATGGAACGATGAGCTGTATGAGCTGTACGCCGACACTGACATAGTCAAGCGTATAAAACTCCAGCGGCTTCGCTGGCTGGGTCATGTTGAGCGAATGGAAGAAAGCGCTCCGGCTAGAAGGGTGTTTTATTCGAACCACGGTGGAGGAACACGCAGAAGGGGACGTCCTAATCTCCGTTGGAAAGACCAGGTGCAGGGCAACCTGACTGCACTTGGCCTTATCAACTGGCGCTAGCGCGCGCATAGCAGAAGTGACTGGCGGAGCTTTGTAGAGGCGGCCAAGACCGATCATCGGTTGTAGCGCCAGCTAAGTAAGTAAGTAAGATTTGGAAGAGTGTATCGCTTCATAGCTTGTCGTCCTTTTTTTGTCCTTTTATTCATTATTTTATAGGTACTAGGCTTGTTCGCTCTTGCAAAGAAGGGAATTGAACTTTCTACTTTGAGGATTTGAGGAAAAATCTTCGATGTCGCTTATGAAAATGAATTTTATTTAGTAAAATAGCACTGGAAAAGAGACTATACTTAGTAGAAGAAAATAATTATGCCAAATAGAACGAAAGTTATTTTAGGGCTCAACAAATCAGCAGTTCAGGTGTTAACTGGGGCCATAACCGGGCATTGTACTATCGCAAATTCATTGCATTGTAATGCTCCAATATTGACGATTTCCGACGAGTAGACTGTGCAGAAGTTGACATGATGAAGAAGAGATAGAATCGATCCTTGACTTTCTCTGCCCATGTCCAGCGCCTGGGTCCACGTTTCTCTACAAGTCTAAGAGAGATAATCTAAGTATGGTAGAACTATCAGTGGTTTAACAACCGATAGGGAAATATGCCTCATGGTAAATTTTTGTTTGAAGGAAATCACAATGGGCAGAGATGTCTCCGAGTAGAAGGTAGGATATAAGTATACTTAGGACGTCCCCTTCTGCGTGTTCCTCCACCGTGGTTCGAATAAAACACCCTTCTAGCCGCAACGCTTTCTTCCATGCACCCTGTACTTCTATTGTAAAACTTGCACCCAGTTCATTATTTTAATTGGCTTCTAAGTAAAAATATGCAATTGTTTTTCAAATCGCATGTAGAACACGTTTATCTTCATTTGTTTTCATTTTTATTTTAATTATTATAATTTTTCTTTTTTTTGCGCTGCATTTGTGTTAAGAAGAAAAAAAAAACCTAAGTATAGAACTTAACTATTTTACAATTTGTTCGTTTAGCATTTTATTTTACAGAAAATGTGTCATAAAAGTTGTAGAAAAATTTGCTAATAGAAAAAATAGCACCAGAAAGTGAGCATTTGCGACTGGAAAGGCACGTACGCACTGAAATAAGTAAAACTGAGAAGAAAAAAAACCATGAAACTGTGTAGACTTCTAGGAAAAATGTTACAAAAAAAAAAACAGAAAATTTTGTTGTTGTTAAATTGCAATTGCGTGACATTAAATGGAATGAAATGAGCTGCTAAAAACTTTGAAGGCGAACCTTCTCGTATTTAGAAAAGCATAGAAAAATCAAGTGGCTAGAAAATAATATTGTATGGGGAGGAAAAAAACGCTCAAATTCACAGTGTAAAGTAAAATAATTTTTATTCATTTTTTTCAAGATATTTTTCATTTAAAACAGTAAAAATTGTATACGAAAAAGGAATTGCCACTTGTTTTGCATTTATTTAAAATATTTCTCAACAAACAAATAAAGTAGGAAAAAAGGCTAAAGCAAAAAGAAAACATTTTCTCACATCAGCACGAAGTAGCAGCAAACAACTATCCAGCAACAAACATACATACATACAAACATACAAACATACATACAAACAAAGATTCAAACTGCATAATTTTATAAGAATTTGAAATCCAAGCGAAGAAATTTCAATTGCAAATCATTTATATCTACATAAACTACGTATTCATAAATATTTATAAAATGCTTTCAAATTCCACTTTGCCATAAAAATCTATTCAACGTGATCATCATTTTTGCCAATAAACATGATCAGCATAGCAGTGACAGAGAGAGAGAGAGTGAGAGAGAGAGAGAGAGAGTGAGAGAGAGAGAGAGTGAGAGAGAGAGAGAGTGAGAGAGAGAGAGAGTGAGAGAGAGAGAGAGTGAGAGAGAGAGAGAGTGAGAGAGAGAGAGAGTGAGAGAGAGAGAGAGTGAGAGAGAGTGATAGAGAGAGAGTGAGAGAGAGAGAGAGTGAGAGAGAGAGTGAGAGAGAGAGAAAGAGAGAGAGAGGGAGAGAGAGAGAGGGAGAGAGAGTGAGTGAGAGAGAGAGAGAGAGAGAGAGAGAGAGAGAGAGAGAGAGAGAGAGAGAGAGAGAGAGAGAGAGAGAGAGAGAGAGAGAGAGAGAGAGCGAGAGAGAGAGAGAGAGAGAGTGAGAGAGAGAGAGAGAGAGAGAGGCTGGCAGTCAGACAGTCAGGCAGGCAGGCAGCCTTAGTTGCTGACTGCATCTGTGCAGCTACATTCAGATACAAATGCAACGAGACACTTGCGAGCGAGTATGCTTAAGATTCGAATGTAGATGCACAGATGAAGTAACTTATGCCGCAGTATCGAATCCCACCCAGTGTGAAAATTGAACTAATTTTCCACAGTTTCAGGCTAAAGCGGAGATGCAAACTATTTAAGTTATAATCTTGCCGTACTTACTTACTTACTGATTTACTTAGCTGGCACTATGGTACAACCGATGATCGATCTTGGCCGCCTCTACAAAGCTTCGCCAGTCGCCTCTGCTATGCGCCAGTTGATAAGGACAAGTGCAGTCAGCTTGCCCTGTACCTGGTCCTGTACCAACGGAGATTAGGACGTCCTCTTCTGCGTATTCCTCCACCGTGTCTCGAATAAAACACCGACATACTTAGGCGCACTTTCTTCCATTCGCTCAACATGACACGAACAGCTAAGCCGCTGGAAGCCGCTTTATACGCTTAACTAAATCAGTGTCGGTGTGCAAGCTCATACAGCTCATAGTTCCATCTTATTCGATACACATCGTCCATGCATATTGAACCATAGATCTTACAAAGTGTCATCCTCTCGAACGCTCCTAACAGCCTCTCATCATTGGTGGTCAATGTTCAAGTCTCAGCGTCATACATTGGAACTGGGGAAGTATGAGGGACTTATAGAGCGTTATTTTCGTCGGTCCAGGGAACGCTCTGCTTCTCAATTGCCTACTGAGCCCGTAGTAACACCTGTTGGCAAGAGTTAGTCTCCGCTTGATCTCAAGGCTGACATGATTGTTGGTATTGATGCTGGATCCTAGGTAAACGAAATTCTTGACGACTTCAAATGGAAGACAATATATAAAGATAATCTATATCAAGTAACGCCATTATCTTAATGAAAACATACAAAATGGTAGAACTTGTATTTGGGGTCTGGAGGAGCCACGTCGAGGAAAACGTTGCCAGAAGAGAGATGACCTCAGGTCAAAACAACTGATAGAGTGTTCTCGTCCCAATATCTCACACATTACCGCTGTTGTCACAGGTGAGAACATGCAGCAAGACTTAATCTTCCATTGCTGTCCTAGCTGCCACGAAGTGGGTGAAACGGAAAGTCTCTTTCACTATTTATGTACCTGCTCAGATTTTATTTTGCCTGTGCCGAGATTCGAACCCCGGACACTCTGCGACCAACCAAGAGACTTTACAAAATTAATTAAAAATTGAAGAAGTCGAGATCTCTCAAAGCAATTGTGGTTATTTGAGCCTGTTAAAATTTATTTACTTTTTTTTTTAATAATTCAACGTTCTAACTATATTAAATGTTCCGATTCTTCGCTAGTCATAGATTGTTTTATATACCGTTAGTTTCAGGGGAAGCAGTTTATTTTATTTAATTTTATTTTTAACCAAAATTCTCAAACTCAAATTCTCAAACTCAAATTCTCATTTTCCACATTTTCAAATAGTTTTGACTTTTTGATTGCATCCAGCGGCTGTAATACACAACGCAGATCATAGCTTGAAGCATTATTATGAAAGTTTGGGGAGTTCACTAAACGACACTATTGTTCTGGGCTGGGGGGGGGGGGCGGGGGGGTTATTACAGCCCGCTTGGTGACGGCTGTCAAGGGGCGTGCTTCGAAAATTGAGGGTTAAAAATAATTTTTTTCTATTCTATTGACTTATTAGGACCTACTATAATTTGAAAATGTTTGTTGTTGTACTTGAATTAATTACTATATTGAGTAATTAAATTGCATTAAAGAAAAAATTAAAAATTCATAAAAAAAAAATAGGAAAAATTTTTTTTTTTTTTGGAAATAATTTTTTTTTGGTTTTTATTTTGCAAAAAAAAATATAATTTTTGTAATATCTTCCATACTAGGCATATTTTATTTCCATATTCATCAGTGATCTTGTGTGTGACATTTCGAAATTCATATCAGTGACAAATATTGCATATTTCGTAGATGAGAATTACAAGACAATGTTTTCGCTGAATAATAATAGCATTGAAAGTGGTTGAACACTACTGCATTTGTTTGCAACCACTTTCAAAACTAGATGTTGCATAACTATTCGAAAAACTAGTAATTTTTGCGGGACTAAGTAGATTGGTTTGGTCCTATGCTTCATCCTACAGGGTCATGCAAGTCATTAGAGATGCAAGTGTGTAGACAAATTTATGTACTCACTCTTGCCTCCCAAATATTAAAACAAATATTTTATGCGCATAATTTGCATGAGTTTTGTTCGTTTCGTTTTACACAAACAATAAATGCCGTAATAAATGCGTCTCTTTTAAAATTTCACACATTCAATCACACACTCACACACACTCTCAGAGTAAGTCGGCTTGTAGCCATGCAAACATCTAAAGAGGAAAAAAAAAACATAGCAGCCAATAATTTATTAGATGCAAAAAACGAAAATTTAAATTAAAAAATAAAAATGTAGGCAAAAAAAGCCAAGAAAAAAATGTATTAAATAAACGAATTTTGAGTTTTTTTGTACTTTTTTCTTCCACTTGAAATATATTTTTCAAATTCAATGCACGATCACAGCCGCACGCAGTCGAAACGCAATCAGCAGTGCCTCGCCACCTCTGGCGTCTATCTACCGTCAGGCCTCCTCATCTTCTCCCCGTCTCCCCTCATCCGCATCCACCCCATCGCTGACTCTGTGCCACTCTGCTCGTTGTCATTTATGCCGATCGCGAGGCATTGATAATGAACTTCTTCTTTCGTCACAGAGGAACAAAAAAAAAAAAAAACCCCACAAAAACAATAAAGAGCAAACGAGCGAACGACGCGTACAAAAATGAATGAGTGCGATCGAACTGACGAGCGAAGGTTTCGTCGCTTGACGACGGCGCGCTAGGCGAACGACGCAGCAATTTGCCGCTTCTTTATTGCAACCAGCAGAGCCAGCCACCCTTTCACCCATTTGCAGGCCGGCCCGCCGCCATGCAGCCCAAGCAGCTCAAGCAGCCCCATGTGTGTAAGTAAGTATGTGGAGCACACATCTAGCAGCCCTTCTTCTCCCCTTCCCCCCGCGTGCGTTCCACACATTGTGACTGGTGCGAACGCTTGCTACACACGAATGCGTTCGTGTAATGCAGCAGCAGCGCAAAATATTGCGATCGCATTCAGTGTGAATACAAATACAAAACAAGGAAAAAGAAGAAGAAAAAGTATCTGTATCTGCGAGATAGTTTTTTTCTTTTTCTTTCCTTTTTTTTCTAAGCTTTTCGCATTCTAAATGAATTCATTCGTTTGTTAATTGTTGCTGGTTGTTGTTCTTGTAGAACACAATCAGCTGAAAATTTTTGAATACATACTCTGTAGACATGAAGGCATTGAGTTTCTTTTATTGAAGCATATCAAATTTAATTGAGTATTAATAGTAGAATTTTAAGCAATAGTTCTGAGGGTCCCAAGCGGGTTTCACGAGGTCAAAGGAATTTCAGTGTAATTTTTAAGTTGAATTCGAAAGCTTAAATATCAAACCAAAAAAAAATACAAAGTTAGGCTTTGCTAAATGCAAATGTGATTGCTGTGACTTGACCCCCGTAAACCAAACAAAAAACTCTAGGAGGTTTAGCCTTGCCATTCGAAAGATATTGCCGTTTAAAAACCTTTTCCGGACTGTAGTTAAGAACAAACCCGAATAATGATGCAGAGAGCCCAAATGGGAGAAAGTGGGTTTCAGTTCATTAAGCAAGTTTTCAATTCTCAATTCACGATCAACGATGTTTGATAAATTTGTTGACCAGGGGCCGGTGACCAGGTTAACCCACTTAGATCTATTCACAACTTCTATTAGAAAGTTCTGTCTGGATATTATGGTTAAGTAGCAGGTTTACCAATCTCGAGCACAGGTTACGAAGTCCTAATTATTGAGGTCTTATTTAGGTAACCTTCAAGTAGCTTGACCAATTTCAATCTGGGATGTCGTTTAGATAAAGCTTGTTTGCCTGCTTGACTAATTTCCATCTCGTAAAAGATTTTTCAGTATTACTTTGATGCCAGCCAGTATGAAATTGAAAAGTCTCACACAGCAGTCAACCTGCCCTTACTTATCGTATACTGTGCAGGAAGGACAGAACTTATCAGGGAAAGAATTAAGCCCAATGAAGTTTCTAGATTTTTCTGGCAGATAAATAAAGGAGTCCGCATAAATAATAAATTCAAATAATATTGGATAATGAGTCTCGAAACACAAACTTCTTACGCCAAATTTAACTTCTTTCTTTTCACAACATAGCTTCTCATCATAGCTTCTCCTTTCCCACGTTTCCTTACTTTTTCTCCTTCTTATCATTTCATTCTTCTACCTCATTTCCATTTTCAGTTGTGGTTTTTTTTTCAATAATTAACCAAAATCGTTTAATAACCACGCCCCCCACTTGCCATGAAAGTGAAATCTCCAAGGAGTTCTTAAAAGTACTCAGTACTAAAGTATTTTGCACTAGAACAATTCAAATCGGAGAATATCTGAGTCCATTTCTGATTAAATCTTACAAAAATAAAAAAACAATATAGCAATAAATTGTGAAGTTTTCAAATCAAAGAAATTCCAGAATTCAAGTGTTTTAAAAAATTATTGAAATTAACAAAGTACTACTGTGGGCAGAAAGTAGTAAGACTTTGTTCATAATTTCAAATTTTTTTATTCGTTCTTCCAAATCTATTTCGCCCCCTTCAAAGTAATCCCCCCCGGTCCCAATACACTTGTGCCAAAGTTTTTTCCAATTCTCGAAACAGTTGTTAAAGTCAATTTCCGGAATAGCCTTCAATGCGCTTAGCGATTCATGTTTAATGTCTTCAATTGACTCAAAACGGTCAAACGGTCCACGAAGCGGTTTTTTGAGTTTAGAAAATAGCCAAAAGTCACACGGTGCTAAGTCAGGCGAATAGGGTGGTAGGGTGGTTGCGGAACGATATCAGTCGAATTTACGAGACCATTGGCAAAATGGTCTCGTAAAACCAATGCAGTGATTTTGGAACCAATCGTGAATTCACTCTTCTTAGGCCCAAATGATGTTTTAAAATGGTTTTCACTCATCCTTCCGATATTCCAACGATGCCAGTAAAGTCTCTGACTGTTAATCGTCGATGTCGATTCTCGAGCACCAATTCCTTGATTTTATTGACGTGTTGATCATCAGTTGATGTTGATGTTGATGGCCGTCCTGGACGTGGTTCGTCGTCAACGCGTTCTCGACCATCTTTGAACAATTTGTACCAATCAAAAACACTTGCTCGCGACATACAATTATCACCGAAGGCCTTTTGCAACATTCTGAACGTTTCGGCACCAGAAATTTGATTTGATTCCGCAAGCAAAATTTAATGGAACTTCTTTGTTGAATAATTTGACTCATTGTGAAAATCGCCGATTGCACTTTTTGTACTTCAGAAAGACAAGCGTATACTAAACACTAATGATTATTTTGATGTGACATTTGGCACAGATGTCACCGACAGTCATACCAACCTTAAAAAAATAATATTTCGATGAATGGGTTTCCGCGCAAAATTTAAATTAAAAAGTCTTACAATTTTTTCCCACAGTAGTACAAGTTCCAGAAGAGAGCAAAGTCGAAAGTCAATCGAATTGGTCCAGTATGAATGAATTGGTCCTCATGAATGAAAAAAATGTTGTTAATCAGCAAAACTAAAGTCAGGCCACTCCACCCTTTTAGATTTGCCAGTGGTCCCAAGTAACCGCTGAATTTATCGAATAACAATACGGGTCCATGAATTAGCTTCTGGATAGATTTAATACGATCTATGTGCCTAATATTGTATGTTAGTAAAAATTCTAAATTGTCTCAGTGGTGCTTTTTCTTCATAACTTTTAGTTTGAAATCAGAATAGTCAATTCAAAATTAGAAAATAGGAGTAGGTACAATTTCTAAATTATATACATAGAAGATTTTAATTCAAAATATATGAGTAGATGATGAGTTCTGGGAATGGATCACTTGAACTCCTTACGAATGCCTCAATGGCATTGGTATCATTCTGCTACAGGGCAGTGAATAGAAAATACGCGCCCGTGGGAAAAACAATGACGACCATATTAAGGGCCCCTATTTTCGAAACATGCCTCTACACGTAACGCATGTTTGTATGTTTTGAACAAAAATTGAACATAAGCAAATAATGAAGAAATCTTTACTTTACTTTACTTTACTTTACTTACTTTTAATGGCACAACAGCCCATGGAGGGCCTAGGCCTAGGCCGAACTTTTCGCATCCACTCATGTTGTGCGTGTTATATTTATAATTGTACATGAATGGAAGAACATGAAGGAATGAAGAAATCAAAAATGTCAAAAATATGGTTTCTACATTTTGCTGGCAGATAAATGTAGGAATAAGCAAAAATAATAAAATCAAAGACCATTGGATGAAGAAATGAGTATCGAAACACAAACTTCTTCAGAAATCTCATATGTTACAAACTATTCCATCGCTTTATATTATTTTCAATCAAATCACAGCTTTTGTTGCTTTAGCTGAAACGAAAGGTTTTATTATTGCAGAGAAATTCAAATGGCTCGGGCTTCTTTAAAAATTGTGTGTGGCCCCGGAGGGGATCCTCTCCTCAGGCCAGCCCTGTTGCTGCATGCAACACTGTGCGACAAATTGCAGGTAATTGTTTCGAGCGTAAATGCTGCAGGCATCGAGTGAAAGTGAAATGACATTTGTCTGAGTTGTTATAATTTTTATGTTGTTTGGAATTTATAATTTGTGTTTGCCAGTTGCATATGTGGCAGGCAACTGGAACTCCACTCTAGCACTCATCCACTGGTGCGCAGACATATTCTAATTTCATAATGACGCTTTTCGATTTAAGAGTAGAAAATGTGTGAAAAATCTGATCAACTTTTAGCCGATTGGGCATGAAAAATTTAGAAATTTCATCATGAAAAGTAAAGCATCAATTAGGAAACTGAAATATTAACACACACACACACACACACACACACACACGCGCGCACACACACACACGCACACACACACGCACACACACACACACACACACACACAACTTTTGCGTACAAATTCTATACATAGACAATGTCAAGTTCATAAAAATCGTTGAAAAATTACGCTTCAGAGTAAAAAGTATGTAGGCGTTCCTAATCGATAAACCACACCCCTACTGGGTTTTTTTTCTTTTATAGCTAAATTATGCGCCGCCTCTTGCCGCTTTGTGTTTTTTTTTTCCTCTTCTTCTTGAAGCTTAGTTACAGCAAATCAGAAAACGCAAAAAAAAAAAAAACAAAACAATAAAAAGAACTTAACAGTAGGAAGTAAAAAAATAATAAAAAAAATTCTACCAAATAAAAAAATTTCAAACACAAAAGAACAACAACACGACAACGCAATTTTTAATTTCCATACTAAAAGTGAATAGGTATTAACAAAAAAAATCCAAAAATATGATTGATTTAATTTTGAATTAATTCCGAGGCAGATTTCTAGCCATCAAATATCAGATCACAATCAGCAGTACAGTAACTGGAAAAGTGATGAACTAAAATTCCGCTTTGAATTTGAGCAGCATTCAAGTAGCAGCCGCCAAATCACATAAAAATAATTTCATTTTCTACTTAACAAAAAAAAGATGCAACTAGAAGATAACCAAATAAAATTTATAGCATGCGAATTAAATTGCTACAGACAAAAAAAAGAAGAAAACTGAAAAATAACAACGGTAAAAAGCTTTAAAAAAAATATCTAAAAAATATCTAAAAAAATGGAAAAAAAATAAATGCAAAAAAGCGCAAAACTTCTCGCAAACATTCGCACGATCACTAGCCCACGATGGAGAAATCGCTACTAAATCGCTACTAAAAAAGAAACTATTAAAAAACCCAAATCGAAAAAACGTCAAGAGATTGCGTAATTTGGCGTGTATGTGTGTGTGCACTCGTATTTAGAATGTTGTTGCTTCTTTTCTTTTCAACTGCCACTGTTAATTCTTCCTCTGAGTTTGTGATAAATTTCTAAATTTTATTAAAATTTTGATTTTTGCAATACATTGCCAAACATTTTGCAAAAAAACGCGTGAGAATTAAAAAAAAAAACGCAGAAGAAGAAGAAGAAACCATGAAAATAAAAATTTAAAGAAATTTCTGTGTATGTGTATGTGTATGTGTGAGAAGGTTTTGAGTTAAAAAAGAACAAGAACAACAAACACTGAAAACCTATAAAAAAAAATAATGCTCCATCCACTCAAAAGTTGAGAAGAAAGAACGTAAAGAGCGCGTATATGTGCTGAATTTGCTCTTGACATTGAATATACAAAAATGCAGAGGCGAAAAAAAATTCGCAACATTTTTTGTTGACAAACATAAACTTTAAAAAAAAAATAAAAGAAAAGATTTTCGCAACATTTTCGTCCATACTTTTTTGAGTACAACGAGAGCATCACGGAAAAAGAGAGTGATCATAATTTTACACTACTGCTACTTTATTTAGAAGAGCGCAACAACGGTATTTATTTGAGGGGGTAGAAGGCGTTCACTCATGTGTTTCGCGTTTGGCGCTCTCGTTTTGGATACAATTCTGTTTCTAACTGAGCAACCCAGTTGGAGATAGCCTAAGGCGTAGTGAACACAAGGAATTCTACTCTAAAAGTAGAGGTGAATTTTTCAAATCAGCAAAATGTGAGAAAAACTTATCAAATTTGTTTCTCTTTACTGTACACATATATATACTCGTATATATTTTTACACTTATTTCAAGTAGGTTTATTTTCGAAATATTTCCGTATTATTCCCTGGCACTCAATAGAATTAAAATCTAATTTCGAAACTAAATATGCTACTAAAAGGGATGAAAAAACCGGTAGTTTATTCTTTTCTAAAAAAAACTACGTTTTCTTGAGTGCTTTTTCCAATGTACAATGTACGGTGGACCGGTGGAAAGTTCTTATGGTAAAACCGGCTATTCACTAAAATACTAAGTAACAGACAGGTCAGAAAAGTAAGACAAACCTTTAAAATGTACTACTTCATAACTTCTCTTTTGTACTCTATTAACCTTTTGTACTCTATGCTACCTAGAATTTTACTATACAGCGTGAATAGGACTATTGCTTATTTTTTTGTTTTATACTTTCTAAGGTAATTTAAGTTATTTGTATGTGTATGTGGTGGCTGTGGTGTAGATGTAGTGCGTTGGACTGCTACGCAGAGTGTCCGGGGTTCGAATCTCGGCACAGGCAAAATCAAAAAGTAGAAAAACTAATTTTTCTACATAGCACCACCTCTTGGCAGGCAATGGCAAACCTACAAGAGTAATAATTGCTATGAAAAACATTTCACATCGCCGTTCGGATTCGGCATTAAACTGTAGGTCTCCTCCATTCATGTACAAATATAAGACGCACAACATGAGTGGATGCGAAAAGCTCGGCCTAGGCCCTCCATGGGCTGTTGTGCCATTAAAAGTAAAGTAAAGTTCATGTGATTTGTTTGAGTTATAAATTTTTCAGTCCCTCCTGGTTTTTCCTCCTTTCCTTTCTTCACACTCCTAGCTACCACTACAGACGCTCGTAGTTTGCATGACTCTCACATGTATTCTCTACCAAAAAAATATTTTGCTTCCACGGTTGCAAGTTACATAAATTTTTATATTAATTTAGAAACCTTCGGATAATTTTTGTTTATTGTGACAGAAATATTACGTTTTCAGTTCATAATGTACACAAATTATTCGGCTAATTCCATTCTTCGGTTAATTGACCCATAAATAATAGATTTTCATAACTACTGCAAGACATCTCATGCGCACTCTACTCCCATATTTATTTAAGATGTGACCCACCAGTGCCCTTCACAGAAGACACGCTGCAGCTTTTTAGTGGGGACGAGTTATAAATTTACCATCAGAATGTGATTTGAAAATGACAAATTATTCCACCGCTAGGAACTTTAGTAAATCAAATTAATGTGCTGAAGCCGCGACAAGAGCTCAGCTCACTCAGCAGTTTTTCCACTGGAATATATTTATTTGTACAGAAGAAGATTATAAGATTTTTTCCACCTTAAGAGGAGGGATCTCAGCTCATTCAGCATTTTTTCAACTGGAATATTTTTATTTGTACAGAAGAAGATTATAAGATATTTTCCAGCTTAAGAGGAGCTCAGCTCACTCAGCATTTTTTCAACTGGAATATTTTTATTTGTACAGAAGAAGATTATAAGATTTTTTCCAGCTTAAGAGGAGCTCAGCTTACTTGGCATTTTTTCAACTGGAATATTTTTATTTCTAAAGAAGAAGTTTTTAAGATTTTTTCCAGCTTAAGAGGAGGGAGCTCAGCTAACTCAGCATTCTTTCAACTGCAATATTTTCATTTCTAAAGAAGAAGATTATAAGATTTTTTCCACCTTAAGAGGAGGGGTCTCAGCTCATTCAGCATTTTTTCAACTGGAATATTTTCATTTCTAAAGAAGAAGATTATAAGATTTTCTCCAGCTTAAAAGGAGCGAGCTCAGCTCACTCAGCATTTTTTCAACTGGAATATTTTTATTTCTAAAGAAGAAGATTATAAGATTTTTTCCAGCTTCAGTTTCATTTTAGCTGAGGACATGTCTGAAACTCAAGATATGTGTTTTGCTTTCACTCTCTCTCTCTCTCTCTCTCTCTAAAAGAAATAATTTAAGAATCGAAAAAAGCGATCACCTTGGAGAAATCTTCTGACCTAGTACATTCAATCTCCCACTGGGATATTTGAAAAGTGCGTGCCTATGGTTTGCGAAATTTGTTGTTCACGCACTTTTTTTTCTCCATATTCATGATTTTGCGTATTGCGAATTTGTGCGTTTCTTTTGTTGTTGTTGTTGCCCCTTGCATAATTACTATACTCTTTTTTTTCTCTCTCTCTTTTGATATTATTCATTATTGTTATTAGTATTTTTGTTAGCGTGGTTGTTGTTGTACTATTTTAGTGCGTGTCGTTGATCTGCGTTTGCTGCTTTGCCACCAGCCGCCGCCAGTTGTTTTGCTCGCTTTTTTTTTGGTCTTTTAAGTTCATTGAACCTTTTTGCGTCTTTTTTATTGTGTTTTGTGCGAAACTAAATTCTCTAAATTATTTTTTTGTTGTTGTTTCTTTTCTATACCTACATAAACTAATAAAGTTGGTAGTTGTTGTAAACTGTACGATTTTGTTGGTATGCTTTTTTTTCGCACAAAGTTCAATAGACTTTTACGCAGCGCGCGCGTTGCTGCTGAAACGCTTGCTGCTGAAACGTTGAAATGAACTTTTTGGAAATGAGTTATCAAGATACCAACTCACGATAGATAGATTATTTTACTTGACGGGTTTTTTTCTTTTGGAGGTCTTGTTTTTTGGAATCTTTTCTATTTCGCGTGGTGGTGGGCTCAAACATATTTTTGGCACTTTGTTTGGGCTACTTAAGCCAAATCGCCGCTTTGTTGCTGATGATTTCTATACATTTTTCTTCAGATTTTTTCTTCTTTAATTTGAAAAAAATAGAAATAAAAATAAAAATTTACCACAATAAATAAAAATGAGAATTCGCGTAAGTAAATTGAACTTATTTCTTTATTTTATCTTTAGTTTTTTTTTGCAGCATTAGTTCTACATTGTATTTTATTCAACATAATTCACTAAATTAAATGCTAATTTATTTGTAAAATTTTACTGTTGGATTTTGTTTTATATTTTCTATTGAGTTTTATTGGAAATTTATGCATTTTCAAATAGAAAGTGCGAGGTTAGTGTAATAATATCGTAAAAAAAAGTTACAGACCTTGCCAAAGTTTGGTGAAATTTTAAGTAATAACTTGGCTGAATTTGGGATGATCGACAGATTGCTTTAAAAGGTTTTATTTCTATGCCATAGTTGGATTCTTGAAGAAAATTAAGTAATCTCCACCAAAAATTAAGAGAAAGTTTTAGTTTCATATGAAAAATTGCGAGTATTAAACTTAAATAGAATGAAATCGGAAATCGGAAATCGGCAACTTCATAATATCTTTAATTTCCAATTTGAATTTAGAAATCAGAAATTTGAACTCAGAAATCTTCAATTTGATTTCCGAAATCTTTAATTTGAATTCAGAAATCATAAACTCGAAATCATCATTCGAATCTCAATTTCAATTGAGAGCTCTTCCATCGGAATTTAAAAAAATTTCAAATTGATTTAAAAAATCATAAATTTTTAATGATATTTTATAAATTTTCAATTGGATTTCACAAATTTTCCATTTAAATTTCATCAATATGATTTGAAAGATCTTCAATTTGAATTCCGAAATCGTCAATACTAGTTTAGAAATCTTCAATTTGATTTCGGAAATCTCTAATTTCAATTCAGAAATCGTCAATACGAAATAAAAAGTCATCAGTATCAATTGAGAGCTCTTCCATTGGAATTTAGAATATAAATCTTCAATTTGATTTCAAGAATCTTCAATCATATTTTAGAAGTCTTCAATTTAAATTTAGAAATCGTCAATTTGATTTCCGAAATCTTAAATTTGATTTCAGAAATCTTCAATTTGATTTCAGAAATCTACAATTTGATTTCATAAATCTTCAATTTGATTTCATAAATCTTCAATCTGATTTCATAAATCTTCAATCTGAATTCAAAAATATTCAATTATTTTTTAGAAATCTTCATTTTAAATTTAGAATTCGTCAACTTGATTTCAGAAATATTCAATTTTAACCAGAAATCTTTAATTTAAATTAAAAAAAACATCAATTGAATTTCAGAAATCTTCAATTTGAATTCCGAAATTTCCCATTTGAATTCATAAATCTTCAATTTGAATTCAAAAATCTTCAATCATATTTTAGAAATCTTCATTATAAATTTAGAAATCGTCAATTGGTTTTCAGAAACCTTCAATTTGATTTCAGAAATCTTCAAACTGAATTCAGGAATCTTCAATTATATTTTATAAACCTTCAAATTAAATTTAGAAATCTTCAATTTGATTTCAGAAATCATGAATTTGATTTCAGAAATCTTCAAACGAAATTCAAAAATCTTAAATTATATTTTAAAAATCTTCGATTTAAATTTAGAAATCATCAATTTGATTTCAGAAATCTTCAGTTTGAGTTCAGAAATCTTCAATTTGATTTCATAAATCTTCAATTTGATTTCAGAAATCTATAATTTGATTTCAGAAATCTTCCATTTGATTTCATAAATCTTCCATTTGATTTCATAAATCTTCAATTTGATTTCATAAATTTTCAAACTGAATTCAAAAATCTTAAACTATATTTTAAAAATCTTCAATTTATATTTAGAAATCGTCAATTTGATTTCAGAAATCATGAATTTGATCTCAGAAATCTTCAATTTGATTTCATAAATCTTCAATCTGAATAAAAAATTCTTCAATTATATTTTATGAGCCTTCAATTTAAATTTAGAAATCATCAATTTGATTTCAGAAATCTTCACTTTGAATTCCGAAATCTTCAATTTCAATTCCAATTCCCAAAATCTTCAATTTCAACTCTGATATCGTCAATACAAATTCAGAAGTTTTTTGAATTTGAATAAAGAAGATTTCAATATGAATTCCAAAATAGTCATCATTATGAATTCAGAGATACTTATAAATTGTTATTTGTATATCAAAGTTTTCTAACTGAGTTCCGAATCTGAGTTGAAATACATGAATTCAGAAATCGTGATCAGGGATACTGACACTCACAAATCATCTACATGTACATATTGGTACATAGGTAATAAGTACTTATTTATAATATTTAGAAACCCTCGATTTGTATTCAGAGCTGAGTTGAAATACATGAGAACCTACAAAAAATTTCACAACATGATGGAACACACGCACATCAAACACTGCTAAGAGGACTGAAATGAAAGCTTGGGTGTCAACTTTTTTTTTTTTGCAAACTAGGTGGCAAATTTTATAAACTTTCCTGTTCATTTTAGAAGAGTTGTGGTAATATTCACCATCATGCTCCAAATGAAAATATCTCACGATTTGCTTTTATGTAATTGACCAATCACAGTCTATGGTAAGAGTAAAATGCTATCAAATATGCTCAGTAGAAGAGAACGAAAAAGGAATGTGTAAAGGGTGATCCATTAAACATTTCGAATTTGAACTACTGGTTATTTTGAGTGTGGCAACTCTAATGTCATTCGTATTATGACGGAAGATTTGTTTTATATTTGCGGTTAACGAAATGGGTCGAAGAACGCTTGAACAACGTTGGGAAATACTAAAAGTTTACTTGCAAAATGGCAAATTGTGTTCTAAATTGGGTAGAAGAGAAGCGGCTTCCACGCAAATTTTGGATCAATTAATGAAATTGAATCTTTGTTGGATAACACAGCAAATTCTCGTACTCCTAGAGTGCATACAACCGAAAAAATTCCTACTGTTGATCCGAATGAATCATTTACATCAACTCACCATTGTTCTCAGGAATTGAACAGTTCACGCACTTCTTTGTTGCGATTTTTGGATAAAAACGTTGGTATTAAGCCTTACAAGATTTAATTGGTACAGCTCCATAATCACCCGGATCTGAAAAGCTTGGAAGAAGATGAGCATTTTTAACGAAATATCATTTTTTTCTAATGAAGCTCACTTTGACCTCGGTGGTTACGTTAATAAGCAAAATTGTTGCAACTGAGGCACAGGCAATCCATGCGCAATTGTTGAAAAGCTAATGCACCCACAACAGGTAACTGTTTGGTGTGGCTTTTGGACAGGCGGATATCATTGGTCCATTTTTCTTTGAAAATTAGGAAGGAAGATTCACTGTAACGAATGGTGTGCGCTACTGCACAATGATACTTGATTAATATATAGTTCGTATTTTACAAGATATGGACTCAGACAACATTTGGTTCCAAGCGGATGGTGTGCGCCGTGTCACTCAAGCCGTGCAGCAATCGAACTTCTGTGTGGGAAGTTTGAAAATCGCGTTATTAGCCATTTTGGTGATGTGCATTGGCCTCCACGCGGTTGTGATTTCCAACTTCGTTCGACTAATTTTTGTGGGAAGCCGTTAAAGCTAATCATCCACCAACGCTTGAGGCTCTTAAGGATGAAATTGCTGCAGCCATCGGTCAAGTACAGTTCCATACAGTCGAAAATGTACTGAAAAATTGGGTTCATCGTATCGGTTACTGCAAGGCAAGCCGAGTTAGTCATTTGAATGGAATAGTGCTCCAGAATGAACCAAAAAAAAAAAAAAAAAAGGATTGTACTACTTTGGAATAATAAAAATCACATACAAAAAAAAAAAAGTTATTCGTTTTCTATTTACAACAAAATCAAATCTCAAATTATAAATGGTCCAGCCTGTAAATGAAATGTGTTTGTGTGATATGAAAATGTAAGACCATAAAGTAGAAAATACAAACATTGTTTTGATTGGCAGTGGAAAATTTTTGTTGCAACAAATACAAGCAAAAATATTAACAACGGCAGCAGGAAAACCAACGAGCCACAAATGAAAACATTTTTTCTATGGAAAATTGTGAAACGAACAAAATAAATATGCGTGCAATCCAAATTATGTAATTACAATATTGTAGTAAAACAGTAACAGCAACAGCAACAGCAACAACAACAACAAAGCCAAATACTAATACTAATAACAACAACAATTACAAATAAACAATAAATTAACCTTGTTACACATGCAATAGTTAAAACAAAAAGCAACAAAAATGTAAGTCTAACAATAACAACAACAAACAACAACAAACAATAAAACCAAAAACATAAAGTGTGCATTATTTAAAAGGAGAACTATGTATCTACAGTGATATTCATAGTATACACACATACATATGTACGTATACATATGTATGTACTTTATAGTAAATATTGTTGGGTAAAATGGGTATTAACAAATAACAATAACAACAATATAAAATATTCAATAGAAAAATGTCCTTCGCCTTAATTAACTAACATACACAAAAACACACACGCACGCACATCAAACACATATGCACATACATACATACATGCATGCATATACCATACTAGAAACAAACAAGATCATCAGATAAATAGTCACACGCAAAAAAAAAGAAGAGTTGCATTGGTTATCTACTCTCCCAATGCAATTGTGAACATTTTGAGAGATTCGTGGGGGATGTGAGAGAGGTTCGCGTGTGAGTGAGTGAGTGAGAGAGAGAGTGAGAAACAAGCAAACGCATCCATGTTATAAACATTAAATGGCAAACGTCAAACATGCACATTTCACTCATTCATTTGTCCACTCGGTCGTATTCTTTTCACAATTTTCATTGTGTTGACAAAACAAACACACACACACACACACAAACAGCAATAGCAATAACAAAAACATTGCACGAGTTTTATAAAAAAAAAATTGATTGAACGAAGAAGAAGATAAATTCAGTTGGATTGGGAAGAGCAAGTGTCGGTGGTGGTGAGTAACTCTGCGGGGGTGGAGGTGGCACAACAGGAAAACAGAACAAACTATTTTGATAGTGCAAGAGAGCGTAGAGGATGGTTGGAGGCGGAGGAAGGAGCTGAAGGCAAAGAAGAATTAATGTACAATGTTTTTTGTTGTTCGTGTTAGTGTTGTTGTTGTTGTTGTTTATCTAATAATGACAATGCAAGTAAGTATGCGTAGGCGTTACGCATGCAAGCCATGCAATTACGACATTAGCTGTTGGCGGAGTGAGAGGAAGGGAATACATGCATACATTGTTGTAAAAGCTACAAGTGCAGAGAGGTGGAAAAATGGGCGGCTTTTGGGCGTTTGGATAAGTTAAAAGCATTTAAAGGCATTCAAAGGCAGTTTGGCTGAGTAGAACATGACGCTGTAGAAAAAGGGTACAACATTGCTAAAATCGTCACATCAGCAACAACAACGACAACAACAACAACGTGAGTATTAAAAGTTTAAACAACAATAAAAACGCAAAACATGTATTTGATAGCATAAACAAACATATACACCTACAAAATAGAAGAAGAGTCGAAGAAAAGCAAAAGTAGAAATTATCGTAATTAAATGTAATGTAGAAAAATTGAAATAATAGTCATGTAGTTTCTCATTTAGAAATAAAGCTATACACTGAGCAAGAATAAAGCATACACTGCGAGAAAAATTACTTCATTTCGAGTAATTATTCAAAAAATTTGGGACATTGTTGGGCCGCTCCATTGCGCGCATATACTGTGGGCAAAAAGTAGTAAGACTTTGTTCATAATTTCAAATTTTTTTATTCATTCTTCCAAAACTATTTCATACCCTTCAAAGTAATCCCCCCCGGGCCCCAAATACACTTGTGCCAACGTTTTTTCCAATTCTTGAAACAGTTGTTAAAGTCAATTTCCGGGATAGCCTTCAATGCCCTTAGCGATTCATGTTTAATGTCTTCAATTGACTCAAAACGGTCAAACGGTCCACGAAGCGGTTTTTTGAGTTGAGTTTGAGAAAATAGCCAAAAGTCACACGGTGCTAAGTCAGGCGAATAGGGTGGTAGGGTGGTAGGGTGGTTGCGGAACGATATCAGTCGAATTTTTGGCAAAATGGTCTCGTAAAACCAATGCAGTGTGAGCCGGAGCATTACCGTGATGCAAAAACTATGAGTTGTCTTTCCATAACTCCGGCCTTTTTTTGCGAATCCCTTCACGCAAACGACGCATTACACTCAAATAGTATTACTTGTTGACAGTTTGGCCGGTTGGAAGGAATTCGGAGTGCACCACACCTCGATAATCGAAGAAAACTGTCAACATGACCTTGATTTTTGACCTGCTTTGACGGGGTTTTTTCGGTTTCGCCTCACCTTTGGCATGATATTCGGCCGATTGATCGTCTGTTTCCGGGTCGTAAGCATAGATCCAAGTCTCATTGCCAGTTATAATACGTTTCATGACATCCTGGTAGTCGGAAAGCATTGTTTCACAGACGTCAACGCGACGCTGTTTTTCCATAAAATTTAGTGATTTTGGAACCAATCGTGCATTCACTCTTCTTAGGCCCAAATGATGTTTTAAAATGGTTTTCACTGATCCTTCCGATATTCCAACGATGACAGTAAGGTCTCTGAATGTTAATCGTCGATTCTCGAACACCAATTCCTTGATTTTATTGACGTGTTGATCATCAGTTGATGTTGATGGCCGTCCTGGACGTGGTTCGTCGTCAACGCCGTTCGTCGTTCTCGACCATCTTTGAACAATTTGTACCAATCAAAAACACTTGCTCGCGACATACAATTATCACCGACGGCCTTTTGCAACATTCTGAACGTTTCGGCACCAGAAATTTGATTCCGCACACAAAATTTAATGGAACTTCTTTGTTGAATAATTTCACTCATTGTGAAAATCGCCGAATGCACTTTTTGTACTTCAGAAAGACAAGCGTATACTAAACACTAATGATTATTTTGATGTGACATTTGGCACAGATATCACCGACAGTCATACCACAACCTTAAAAAAATAATATTTCGATGAATGGGTTTCCGCGCGAAATTTAAATTAAAAAGTCTTACTAACTTTTGCCCACAGTAGTATATAACGGCTTCGACCATCTCATGTAGAATGCATTGAAAAACATAATTTGTTTGCCCATCTCTGCCTCAGAGAGCAATCGTTTTACAATTTATGCGAAAAGAAGGGGAAAGGGGAAGGCTGGCGAATTGACCCTCTTTCACAAAAACCTAAAATATATAAAGGTCAAAGCAATAAAATTGCTAAGTATGTTTAGCAGGCATCGAAAGAGAGCTGCTTCTTTTTCACAACGAAAAATCATCAGTGCGCTCATTCATGAACCTTTTGTGAGGGTTGAATGTAATACGACATGTAGTGGTAAAAATGAGTAGAAAATGCAGCTATTGCTCGTTTTGGATTGTTCAAAATTTTACTCACGATTAATCTCAAGAGCCAATAAGCTGTAAATTGCATAGTCCGGTTTGACATTTTTCAACTCTTGAAAGCAATTTTCCTCAGCTTGATAACGAGATGGGAAAGGATTGCTACTCTTCATGTTCACAACACTATCAAAATCTGGGCAAAAGATATGATGGGGCAGATCTTACCTTAATTCGGGCCCAAGAAATTCATTGGTATCCATCGTTTTGTCAGATCGATTCTGGAAAGTTTAAGCTCCTTAAAGGCTGTTAAAGTTCAATGGAAAACATTTTCAATATGTAAGAGGTAGGAGGATAAATTTTTGAATATTCATCGACTTTGACTTTTTTAACCCAAAAAATTTCCTTCCAATTTCGAAATCATGTCCAAGTCACTACGATACAAATTCAAGATACAACCGAACAACTGCAATCGATTTTAATTATTATTTACGTGTTTTGAATATTTTAATAAAATTTGTTCAAATTTTACAATTTTTCATTAGCTTGAAAACTCAAACCTTTTCGTCTTCTTTATTCTTCTTTTAATGGCACAACAGCCCATGGAGGGCCTAGGCCGAGCTTTTCGCATCCACTCATGTTGTGCGTGTTATATTTGTACAAGAACCTACAGTTTTATGCCGAATCCGAACAGTGAACAGTTTTTCAGTTTCTTATGCAATTTCTACTCTTGTAGGTTTGCCATTGCCGTCCGTCTGCTATTCAAAATTGCTTAATTATGGTATAATGTATGCTGATGATCTATCTTACAACTCTATAATCCAAAAAAAAATAAAACTTTTACTAGAAAATCTTGTTAATTTTCGAAAATGGTGCCGATTAAACTTACCAGCTGTACAAGTATGAAAACAATATTTTTTTTTTTCAGAAAATACACGATTATTTTTAGAAAAATTGTTAAACAGTCAATCTTCAAAGTAATGGCCATTGCTAGCTACACATTTTTCCCATCTCTCAGGTAATTTGCGAATGCCTGGCAAAAAAAAAAAACTGTTTGTTTCTTGAGTCAAATCAGTCATCGTGCCATTTTTTCACATTTTCTTATGAATCGAAGTGCTGCTCAGCAAGTGCGTCCCGCCCCATTGATGAAAATAAGTGGTTGTCAGTTGGAGTCAAGTCTGGTGAATAAGCCGCTTGGGGGAGGGCTTCCCAGCTGCATGAATCTACCAAAGTGATGGTGCATGGTTCCATTCATATACAAATCTAACACGCACAACATGAGTGGATGCGAAAAGCTCGGCCTAGGCCCTCCATGGTCTGTTGTGCCATTAAAAGTAAGTAAAGATGGTGCATTGTCATCAAGAAAAATCAATTTTTGTTGCCTAGCTTGATATTCTGAACGTTTTTGGCGCAAAGTCAAAGGTTTAAACGGTTCAAATCGGCCAATTATTGTGGGTAGCGTTGACCAGTAACTGTTGCACCTGGTTTTGAGAAGGTCAAACCAGACACACCCCTCTCTGATCCCAGAAAACACAGCGATTTGGCTTTGCCGTCGATTTGGCCGTTGTATCGGGCTTAAAATATGATCGTTTACATTTGGGATTCTCAGAAAACAGAGAATCCGATTGAATCGTCTTTCCGATTGACTTAAACGATTTGGCTTTGCTGTCGATTTGCCCGGTGTATCGGGCTTAACATATGATCGTTTACGTTTGGGATTCTCGATATAGATCCATTTTTCATCGCCAGTAACAACAGTAATTCAATGAAGATATGACTTTCTTTTGTACCTGGCACACAGTTGGTTTTACGATTTTCTTGCTATCTTTCAATCTTTCAGTCAATTCATGCGGCACCCATCTTCCCACCTTCAAAATCAATCCCATGGCTTTTAAACGTTGAGAAATGCATTGTTAGGTCACATTTAATTAATTGTTCTGCAAGTAGTTCTTGCGTTTGACCATCATCCTCATCAAGTAAGGCTTGCAATTCGGCATCTTCAAACTTTTTCGGTGGTCTTCCACGTTCTTCGTTTCTCACATCAAAATCACCACTTTTAAACTTATTGAACCCATCGTTGCACTTTGGTTTGCCTAGAGAGTGCTGGCCACAAGCTTCCACAAGCATTCGATGAGATTCCAAAGCAGATTTCTTCAATTGGAAACAGAAAATCAATGATGTTCGCATATCGTAGTTTGTAGGCATAAAATTCGGCATTTTTACGAGTGAAAAAAAAAATGTTGTTATATGAAACTTGATTGTTTATGAACTGAATATTGTTGACAGAACAAAATGCGAAGAAATGGCGTCAAAGATTTGGTTTGACAGAGCGTATAGTTTTACCTAGCGAAATAGATATGTCATTACCGGTTTCATACTTGTACATTATCGGTACATACGACACCGGTACGATAAATGTAAGCTTATGACATTTACGAGGAGGCAATCAACATTTTTCTTCAAAATTCATTTTACAGAATCGCATTGTTATACGTTATTTGTTGGGACGCTTTCTATAATAAGAGCAACGAGTTCCTGAGAGAATAAAACAAAAAGAGTGAGTGACTATAAAAGGAGAGCAAAGAGAAATATGATCGAGTGTCGATTACCCGCAATATACATATGTATTTGGGGTATTCACAAGCTATCTTATTCTAATGTTGTAAAATTTTGTACGAAAATTAAGAGCATCTATAACAATTGAGCGTTGTTATAAGGTTGAAAAGGTGTGATATGAACTAAATTGTAGCAGGGGTTGATTAAATTAACTCACAATAAAAATAAAAAAATAAAACATACAAACATTCAAACAATAATAAATTTATAAAAATCATAAATTATTCATTCCTCCTGCTAAATATGTACTTCAAGCGCACGATCGAACAATATTGCCAACATTTTCAAAAAGGCAAAAAAAAAAACAACAAAAAACCAACAACAACAGAGCAATAATTGTGTACTCATTATATTGGCAAGAACAACTTGTGAAGTTATCACGCACACGCACACGCACACGCACACACATGAATTAAGCACGCATACACTTGAGGAGCAGGCAAGAATGGCTCGTACTTACATAAATGTTCTGCTGCAGGGTATTGTAGTTTTTTTTCGCGTGTGTGTGTGTGTGTGTGTGCCTGTGTTTGTCCTTCATTCACGCTTAACGCCCACAGTGAATTAATCGCATACACACGCATCGTTTAATCATGAGTTTTATAATAAGCTGCCAAGTTAATTTATAACGAATGCGTGTGTGTGTGTGCGTGTGTGTATTATTGTTTGCTGGTATGAGTTAATAATTTTATATGTGTGAAAGTGTGTGTGTGTTTATGTATGTGTGATTGCAGCCTATTTCACACGCGCTTTTATGTTTAGGCTTATGCAATTTAACATTTTAATTGCAAAATTAAGAATTTTAAAACAAAACAAGAAAAATAATGAAAAACAACGAAAAGTATTAATTGAAATTGTGTAAATTAAAAGCACAAGGTAAAATAAAAAATTACATAAAAAAAAAGAGAAGCAACCAAAATGCAGCATAGTATTAACTGATGCACGCAATAAGCAATTAAAACAACAACAACAACAAATATGACTATAAATTAATTACACGTGCAAAGAAAAAAAAGAGAACAACCACAACAATTGCCGCATGCACGCATACAACTGCAATAAATATGCATTTATGCCTCTCGGTGTGTGTGTGTGTGTGTGTGTGTGTGTGTGTGTGTGTGTGTGTGTGTGTGTGTCTGTATGTACCGAGGAAATGCTTTAAATATTCTTTTTATTGTTATTTTGGCTTATAATTGTTAATAATAGCTGCGGTAAATTCAATGCCGCGGGTGTGTGCGCTTTCTCCGCTGCAAAAAAAAGAGCATTGCATAAACATGTAAAATAATAAGAAAAGCTTTTTTAATTGTTAAAAATCTCTTACAAAAATAATATCAACATGCAGATTTATGTATGTATGTAAATGCTCTTAATTGCAAATTGCGCTTACTCTTAAACATTAATGCACTCATAGAAGCAAACGCAGACAAGGACACACACACACACACATTTATGAGCCCCTTTCGTCGTCATATTGTAGAGCAGCGCAGCAACACCCACCGCTATTAGAATGCGGAATGAGCTTAGCGCTCTCTCTCTGTCTCTCTCTTTGAGTGTTTGTATATACTGGACCTAATATCGTGACCCATCTCTCCTTAAATGTACGTCCACGAACTTTTCAATCATCCGCTCATTCTCTCCTCTCATTGCTTATCACCCTGTCTCATTTGCTCATTTTTTGTTCATTCTTTGCACCAGTGTTCACCTTGTTACAAATATTGTTTTGATATTGCAAATGCATTTTTTTTATTAATCGCTTCCTGTACACGCACCTCTCCCTCACACACACACACACACACACACACACAGACACACATTTACGAATCGTTACCTGCTTCTCACTGCTTTGGTATGCCTTTCCAACTACTACCCATTTACTTGTATAACATAAATGCATATGCCACCCCAGTCCCCGCTCACTTTTATGGTACTTTTGTGTATGTGTGTATGTGTGTGTGTGTGTGTGTAGTGTGTAGCGATTATTTGTCAACTACAACCTTGAAGCGTTTTTCGTTACGTTTTGCGCGTAAATGTTTCTGCGTTCTCTGTGTAGCGTTCAGTTGCTTTTACATTAAGCATATGGTTTATGCTTTCTATTGAAAGCTTTCTGCACCCCCCACACCACACTTCCCACATCACTTTTTGCTTGCTTCTATTTTAGTACGAAAAGTAAGCACTTAAAAGTGCATTTTACTTTAACCCATTGTTGAACGCTTGCTTGTATACTAGCGTAAGTCATAAACGTGTTACTGTTTATTTTTAATTTTGTTTGGTGACATCCAAAAAACACAGAGGACTGGTCTTTCGGGGTTGCCGAGTAATGGAACTTACTTTCAATATCAATGTCTTTAGATCACTGAAAGCAAAGAAGTAGAGATGGTGCTCCGCCGTTCATAAAGATCAGTATGCTCTTCTGCGAATAATACCTTCTTTTTAAGAGTATACTACTGTGGGCAAAAAGTAGTAAGACTTTTTAATTTAAATTTCGCGCGGAAACCCATTCATCAAAATATTATTTTTTTAAGGTTGTGGTATGACTGTCGGTGACATCTGTGCCAAATGTCACATCCAAATAATCATTAGTGTTTAGTATACGCTTGTCTTTCTGAAGTACAAAAAGTGCTTTCGGCGATTTTCACAATGAGTGAAATTATTCAACAAAGAAGTTCCATTAAATTTTGTGTGCGGAATCAAATCAAATTTCTGGTGCCGAAACGTTCAGAATGTTGCAAAAGGCCTTCGGTGATAATTGTATGTCGCAAGCAAGTGTTTTTGATTGGTACAAATTGTTCAAAGATGGTCGAGAACGCGTTGACGACGAACCACGTCCAGGACGGCCATCAACATCAACTGATGATCAACACGTCAATAAAATCAAGGAATTGGTGCTCGAGAATCGACGATTAACAGTCCTTAACAGAGACCTTACTGGCATCGTTGGAATATCGGAAGGATCAGTGAATTCCATTTTAAAACATCATTTGGGCCTAAGAAGAGTGAATGCACGATTGGTTCCAAAATCACTGCATTGGTTTTACGAGACCATTTTGCCAAAAATTCGACTGATATCGTTCCGCAACCACCCTACCACCCTATTCGCCTGACTTAGCACCATGTGACTTTTGGCTATTTTCTCAAACTCAACTCAAAAAACCGCTTCGTGGACCGTTTGATCGTTTTGAGTCAATTGAAGACATTAAACATGAATCGCTAAGCGCATTGAAGGCTATTCCGGAAATTGACTTTAACAACTGTTTGGAGGGGGTTACTTTGAAGGGGACGAAATAGATTTGATAGAATGAATAAAAAAATTTGAAATTATGAACAAAGTCTTACTAACTTTTGCCCACAATAGTATAAGTATATATGACTTCCAATCATAAAGTCTATTAATCAATAGTATAAATAATTTTTTTAATTAATTCTATAGGTTATTTAATTTTATTAATTTCAATAATTATAATATTTATTGCATCCACTTTATCGAAAAAAACATTAACTGACCGAGAAAAATGTTCTCCTTTTGAATGTGGATTTGATCCTAAATCTTCCTCTCGTTTACCTTTTTCATTACGATTTTTTTTAATTACAATTATTTTCCTTATTTTCGATGTAGAAATCGCTCTAATTTTACCAATAAGCTTCTTTGCCTCGCAACTGCCATTATATCGGCGGAAATAAAGTTCTCAGACACTTTCCGTGTGTACAATCAATATTTGCTACATCTTCTCAGATATTAAAGGTTTCTTAAGGTTTGATTATGAAACGTATAATTTAGCGTATCGTAACGTTGCCAAATGTCACGTAAGGATCTGTGGTATATTTACCGAAATCTTCAGTCTATCTTCAATAAAATGTTCAAGTCATTCGACATTACGTTACGCTATGAATGCATAACTGAGCCTTACATTCTAAATAGAAATTTCACCACAGCACAGAATTTCAAATCGAGAGAGAGAACGGAATGAGAAGTTGTGCTGTCAAACTCAACCAAGCCTGCCTCTCTCTCTCTCTCTCTCTCTCTTTAAGTGTTTGTATATACTGGACCTAATATCGTGACCCATCTCTCCTTAAATGTATGTACGTCCACGAACTTTTCAATCATTTTATACATACTTACTCGTTAAGAGTAAGCATCTTAATCTTGCACTGAAAAATATGCATACTTATTCGGGATGCATACTAGAAAGGTTTAGTGCAATATCCCAACGATAAAATCACTAACAATTTGTATTCGTCACTACACCTTAAAAAGTGTATGTAGTTATGTGTATGTACTATGTTAAATGTATTGTGAGAAAAAGCAAGGTTAGGGTAAAAAAAATGTCCAACGGCATATGAATATGTGCAAGCTCATAGTTTCCTCCACTTAAGCCTTTCTAAATATGTATTTATTAATTTATGACTTATCATGCATTTAATTAATTCCTCGATTTTTTCTTTCGCTATGTTGCAGTTATCAGAACAAAAACAAAAAATGTAACTACTCTCAACAGAAATGAAATGACTGAACATTGCATTTACATATACTTACATATATACATATACGTGCGAAAGCAGGTAAATAACGCTAGTTGCTTATACATGATTTACACGTTTTTATATCGATGCCAACAGCTGCTCACATATTTTATAGACACCAAGTGTGAGAAAATATATTTCGAATACTTTTATTTCATATGACCACCTCTCGTATGCGTAGATATTTGCCATACATATTTTCAGTATCTACATACATATGTGTACTACTACTACATAATTTTACTAGGTAGGTTCTAATATATATGGTACATATGTATAGATAGAAGTTATTTATAGATAGGCATTATCTTTATACTCTTCGTCTGCCTCTCTATCTCATGTCATGCATACTCTCTCCATTTGTCATATACAAGAGTAAATGAAATAATGATAACGGTTTTTAGTGTGTGACACCAAATACAATAGAACTGCAATAACAACAACATCAACAACAACGAGAACAACTGCAGTAAGGAGAGAGAGAGAGAGGGAGATAGAGGCAAAAACACTAATAGCAGCAAACAATAATAGCGTGTAAAATTGATTTGTCACGCTGCTCATAAATTGCATAATTACGTTAGTTGCATTGGGTCTTAGTTGTTGTTGTTGTTGTTGTTGTTACTTTCCTTCCAGTGGCGTAGCCAGGTCGGGTTGTCACCCGGGGCTGATCTAAATGGTGTCACCTTATAATACCCCTCTCTTCCCCTCACTCTTCTTTTGAAAGAACTATAAACTATACTATGTGTATGTACGATTATTATTTATATTTAAAAGTAAGTAGATAAGTAATACAGCATGTTCTTCTTAAAGATATAGATATACTTATTTAGTTTACTTTTAATGGCACAACAGCCCATGGAGGGCCTAGGCCGAACTTTTCGCATCCGCTCATGTTGTGCGTGTTATATTTGTACATGAATGGAAGCGAAATACGGTTTAATGCCGAATCCGAACGGCGAAAAGATAAGCTTTTCATAGGCAATTTTTACTCTTGTAGGTTTCCCATTGCCTGCCAAGTGCCAAGAAGTGGTGCCGTGTAGAAAAATTATTTTCTCTACTTTTTTTTTTTTTTTGATTTTGCCTGTGCCGAGATTCGAACCCCGGACACTCTGCGTAGCAGTCCAACGCACTATCACTACGCCACAGCGACCACATATAGATATATGATATATGATATGAAGCTTTAAAATATACTTTAAAATATTGTTTTCTACCTTTTTTCGCAGCAAATTCTGAAATAACATTGCCAAAATCTAATTTACTAGAAAATTCTATTTCTATTGATAAAATGGCTAGGTCGCATATCCTAGATTGACACATAGTTGAGCGTAAATATGATTTAATTAGTTTTAACTTTGAAAATCTTCTTTCGCATGAAGCCACAGAGACACAAACTGTTAAGAACAATTTAAGAGCTAAAGATACGTTTCAAACAGACTCTATAAAGTCCCATTCTACAATAAAAGCCAGCTTTTGAAGCGTAGTCAATTTACTTACGACTTTAAATTAAATGTTTGCTGCCTTGATTTGTCTACGAAGTCTTTGTACTTCTACTTTAAGTTCTTCATCGTAGTGTGACGCCAACTTTTTTGCATTGTTATTCAGTTCTTCATCCGGGGAAAACAGCAATTCATTTGTTTTCACAGCTTGAAAGATATCGGCTATATCATTGAATGCCATGGTTCGAGTCTTTAATTCTGTCGAGAAACGATCGATTCATTCAAGCATCGTCCTCTTGTTTTCTTCTCCTATATAGGCGAATACACCATCCATGTACGTAAAATTCGTTCAGTTCACCGTTGGGCATGAGTTTGTAAAACCATTTACTCGTGAGACTACGACGAATCTGTTCAGATATGAAGTGATATAAAAAAGCTAATATCAACTGCACCATACATCCAAAATATGTATGCGTACATACCTCTCTCCCTTTGTACTTGGCGTGATGCGTCGAGTAACTTCCTTAAAGGGGCCATCTTTGTTCTGGAAATCGCTATACCGCTTTTTATTATTTCCACACGAAGCTGATCCTTCACTGGAATTACCTACCCATCCCGACACATCCTTCAACGCACCACAAATGGAGTCTGCTTCGCAATTGTTTCCACTCTCCAAATTTTTATTATTTACATCGTTCGCTGTTCCAATGGCAATAGAAACCGTAGTTGCAACACTTTCGTCTTCAATCAAACTGTGTACTTCGCTCTCGTCTGAGCTTTCGTGTGATTGCGCCTTCAGAAAACGTAAAAAGGACCCAAGCTAGCTTTTCTTTTAACATAAGTAAAATTGAGTCGGTTCAAAAACAATTTCTTGTTTTTGCACTGAGGAGTTTTTGTTGGAATACACTATTGAAGCTTCCACCGTATGAACATCGATTAAAACTTATTAATCTACCGACATTGATAAGCAGAAGAAAAATGCTGAATATAATATTTCTTGTAAAGCTTTTGAATGGCATTCTATCATCTTCGTATTTACTAAATGAAATAAACTTTAATATACCCTGTAGAAGCTCACGTTATTTTATTCCTATTAAACTTAGCATATGCAAAACAAATTTTGCTCACAATGATCCTTTTCGTGGAATATGTAGAGATTGTAGAGATAATGAACATTATAATTTATTCAGCATTTCCGATTCTCTGGAACACATCAAAACAAACTTACTTATCATATTAAATCAATAAACAGCTGATGATTTCATATCTGCAGTTGTAAAGAATGCCTATTTCAATTAGCGGCGTTTCGTGTAAAGCGGTTGCGTTGGTCACCGATCCATACGTTATGTGGATGCGCCCCTCGGTCGTGTTGGACGGGAGGAGGGTCCGTTGGGAAAAAAAAACAATTTTTCTTTTATTTTATTTTTCCTTTGCTGGAAGCCACTGAGCCTTTTGGTTTTATGGACTCCACGTCCAAATACAAACGAATTTATAAGTTTCTTTAGGAATAAACAAATTTTAAATCGATTGTTTCGAGGCAATCATCGACTTTGGATGCTGCCACTTTTAGAAAATTGAAATTTACGTTTAATTTGTGGGCTAAGGGGGCTCAGAGATTGAGATTCATGCAGATTATTGCTTTCTGATGGCGCCATCCGCAGAATATTACTTGTTGACCTCAAGAGAATTAATAAATTCCAACATTTGTACCCATATTTATTTTGTATAGTTTCAATAGTATTGATATTTAAGTTCATTAACATAATTTTACTTTTTAGACATTCACACCTACTTAATTATAATATTTGCTCCCTTTTTGAATATAGCGGGTGTGGTCGCTGTGGCGTAGTGGTAGTGCGTTGGGCTGCTACGCAGAATGGCCGGGGTTCGAATCTCGGCACATTCAAAATCAAAAAGTAGAAAAAATAATTTTTCTACACGGTACCCACCTCTTGGCAGGCAATGGCAAACCTACAAGAGTAAATATTGCCATGAAAAGCTTTTCACTTCGCCGTTCGGATTCGGCATTAAACTGTAGGTCCCTTCCATTCATGTACAAATATAACACGCACAACATGAGTGAATGCGAAAAAGCTCGGCCTAGGCCCTCCATGGGCTGTTGTGCCATTAAAAAGTAAAGTAAAAGGGTGTCACTCCAAAAATGGTGACACCCGGGGCGGACCGCCCCCGCACACCCTGCCTACGCCACTGTTTCCTTCTATTCACTTCTCCTACTTCTTCTTCTTCTTCTTCTTCTTCTTCTTCTTCTTCAATGTATGTGAGCTTCTTTATGTTTTTGCTGATTTTATACGCTGCCAACAATCAATCAATAATATTTTTTTTTTGTTGTTGTTGCTCTTATACACACATTTATACTAAATATCTAAATATATACATAAATATGTATGTACATATGTACATATATATACATAAGTATATATGAATGTAAGTAGAATGTAGAAATTGTTGTTGCTTTTATAGTATGTGAAAATTCCAATATTCACATACGAGTACGTATGAACGTACAACAAACACAGCAAACGTTTTTTCTTCTTCTTTTTAGGTTTTTGTGTGCTAATTTTTTGCTTTCCTTCATCTTCTTTTCTCAATTAGGCATTAATTATGTTTTATTAGTAATGACGGAAGTACATACATACATACATACATACATACATACATACATACATACATACATACATACATATGTATATTTGTACATTTCAACGATGAGGCGTAATATTAAGTGTCATTGTAGTTGTTATTGTTTTTTTGCCACCTATTAAATAAATGTATGTATGTATTTATGCGCTCATGAGAATTTTTTGAGGAATTTTTATTTGTTTCGAATGTTTGTTGTAATTGCATAAATATGCAAACAAAAATTACAACGAAGCTTTCCGAGAGAGAGAGGGAGAGACAAAAATAAGAGCAGGTGTCCTCACTCGTCGCGATCTCTTTGGTTTACTTGTAAAAAATATTTTACATCGGGTTTCTCATTTTCTCTAAAAGAGCCTAAATACGCTTTTGCTTCTCTTCCAGTATTTCTTTCTTTTTTACTTCACTTTCACAATTACACAACACAAGCAACAGTGGATTCACTAAAACAAAAACCAATTCATTCGTTCCGCGTATGTAACATTTCGTAGCGAACTTAATGTCTAACGCCAAATCATTTACACCAGTTGCAGTATTTAAGTTCTAACTAGTGCCGTCGAATTTTTCACATAGAATCTATAAGTGATCTATATTGTGGTCGCTGTGGTGTAGTGGTAGTGCGTTGGACTGCTACGCCGAGTGTCCGGGGTTCGAATCTCGGCACAGGCAAAATCAAAAAAAAAAAGTAGTGAAAATAATTTTTCTACACGGCACCACTTCTTGGCAGGCAATGGCAAACCTACAAGAGTAAAAATTGCCTATGAAAAGCTTTTCACTTCGCCGTTCGGATTCGGCATTAAACTGTAGGTCCCTTCCATTCATGTACAATTATCACACGCACAACATGAGTGGATGCGAAAAGCTCGGCCTAGGCCCTCCATGGGCTGTTGTGACATTAAAAGTATAAAAGTAAAGTAAAAGTATGTAATTCTGACGTGATTCTTGACACGTGTCAAAGTAAAAAATGCTCAGTTTGGTTTGCCATTTCATCGTTATTAGACTTATGCCTCAACAACGTTTGCAAATTATTGAAATTAATTAATAAAATTCGTGCTCTGTGAAAAATGTATTTCACAAGCTACATCGCAAAAATGTCTTCCGCGACCCCAGGCTCATATTTGGCTCAATGGATACGTGAATAAGCAAAATTGCCGTTTTTCGAGTGAAGAACCAACCAGAGGCAATTCAGTAGCTACCAATGCATCGCGAAAAATGCACTGTTTGGTTTATTCATTGGGCCGTACTTCTTCAAAGACAATGAAGGCCGCAACGTTACGGTCAATGGTCAATGGTTACGGTCAATGCCATTCGATGATAACAGACTTTTGTTCTGCCGAAAATGCAAGAATTGGACTCGGCCGACATGTGGTTCCAACAGGACGGTGCCACATGCCACACTGCACCCGAAACCATGCATCAATTGAGAGGCGAATTTGGTGAGCAGTTAATCTCATGTTTTGGTGTAGTCAATTGGCCACCAAGATTGTGTGATTTGACCCCGTTAGACTATTTTTTTTTTTTGGAGCTATGTTAAGTCTCTTGTCTATAGCGGCAAGCCAAACACGATTACTGCTTTGAAAGCCAACATTGAACGCATTATTGGTGAGATTCCAGCCGAAATGTGTGAGAAAGTGTGCCATATTTGGACATTCAGAATGGACCACTTGAAGCGTAGCCACGGGCCAACATTTATCAATCCAATTATCATAAACCAATCTTTACTTAACCTTTACAATTACAAACCCAAACTGCTTTGCATTACTTGTCAACCTTTAACATTCCAGCATATACACTGCAATTAATATTCAAAACTGTCAATACATTGAATATGTATTCATAATTTGTTTGCTAAATGCTATCGAGTTCAGAACAATGTATCAGAAAAAATATATATATGATATATAATATATATAGTACAATACTTGATTGCATAATTTCTGGTTTCTGATGGCCGTATGCGATTAATATCGCAAAAAGGAATTTTGTTATATAAATAAATAAATATACAAGACAAAAAAAAAAAAGAAGTAATTTATTAACATCAATGAAATTAAGTAATGAGTGTAAACAGAATTCAGTTGACTTGATCGGCTGCCACTTAACGTGCGATAATTTAAATGCGTTCAACAACCACAGCGCTACACAACAGTCACACACAGTCACACAACAGTCACACAACAGTCACACACAGTCACAGTGCTGTGCAATTGTTTATAAACTCTTTCAATTAGAATGTAAGTACCATATCACTTGAGTATATTCATACACGATTAATGTATGAGTACAAAAAGTAGATGCGCTGCATGGCATAATTAATTGTTGTGAAAAACCCCGAAAAGATCTTAAAAAATATTCAGTGATCTTATATGTATGGTATATAAATTACGTCTAGGTATTATTATGCTACACTAACTGGCTTACTCGATGCGGTAATCGAAAGTGTTGTTAGAATAAATTTTGTGAGTACGAGGTGTGATCAAAAAATAACCGTTATTTTCGAATTTCGTGAGTTACGTATGTTCGATTTTCGCATTTTTTCTGTTATTTATGTTGGCAATACCAACCATTGAGTGAGTGGTCGCTGTGGCGTAGTGGAAGTGCATTGGACTACTACGCAGAGTGTCCGGGGTTCGAATCTCAGCACAGGCAAAATCAAAAAGTAGAAAAAATAATTTCTACACGGCACCACGTCTTGGCAGGCAGTGGCAAACCTACAAGAGTAAAAATTGCTATGAAAAGCTTTTCACTTCGCCGTTCGGATTCGGCATTAAACTGTAGGTCCCTTCCATTCATGTACAAATCTAACACGCTCAACATGAGTGGATGCGAAAAGCTCGGCCTAGGCCCTCCATGGGCTGTTGTGCCATTAAAAGTAAGTAAAGTATACCAACCATTTTGGATTGTCAGTTTGTTTTTGACAGATAAAAAGGTTAGTCGTGTTTTGGAGTGCTCTTTGATTTTTTACTATTCGAAAAAATGGATCAAAGAAACTGTATTCAGTTTTGTGTAAAAAATGAAATTAAATGCGCAAGGACATTTGAAATGTTGACTGTGGCCTTTGGCGAGTCTACTGTGAGCAGAACATAAGTTCATTTGTGGTATAACCGGTTTGAGGAAGGCCGAGAAGATGTCAATGACGATGCTCGTCCTGGTCGCCCGAGCACGTCAACAACCGATGAAAACATTGACGCAGTGAGGAAAATGATTTTGGATAATCGTCGAATCGTCGAATCACTATCAGAGAGGTTGCTGATGATGTTGGCATATCGTTCGGCTCATGCCAAGCAATTTTTATGGATGTTTTAGGCATGAAACGTGCGGCAGCGAAGATTGTTCCAAAATTGCTAAATTTTGAGCAAAAACAACATCGCTTGTGCGTTGTTGTGTAAGTTTTTGGCCAAAAACAAAACCGTTATCATGCCTCAACCACCGTATTCACCGGACTTGGCCCCCCGATGACTTTTTCCTCTTCCCAAAACTGAAGACACCGATGAAAGGAAAGCGTTTTGCTACGATTGAGGAGATAAAAGAAAAATCGAAACAGGCGCTGTTGGCGATACCAAAAAGCGAGTTTTGAGAAGTGTTTCGAGGATTGGAAAAAACGCTGGCATAAGTGTTTTGTATCTGAGGGGGATTACTTTGAAGGGGACAAGATAGTTGTTGATGAATAAATAAATACTTTTTGAAAAAATACTTTTTGAAAATAACGGTTATTTTTTGATCATACCTCGTATGTGAATATTGGCTGGATCTATTGGAGCTGATTAGAATGACGCTGATATTATTCGAAAAATGAAGAATAGTTGATTTATTTACACACAACAATGCTCAGTTTAAGCGAGCAACATGTTAGCATGTGGAATGTATCGAATATATAGTTCAGCAACATATCAAGTCAACTATACAACTATGCATGAGAGCGGGAAAGAGAGAGAGTGAGAGAGAGTGAGTGAGAGCAGTCGGACCCTTACATATGCATATCATAGTTGGAGCCTAACTTTACAAAGCTGAGAGTTTTTATCTAAAACAGTGACACACTTGCACATTGCTTAATTGCGCTCTTTTTCTATGGGAATGATTGCTAGTATTGTAAATGCGAAATTCCTTATGCTTTGTATTGTATGGGAGTTAATGCTCTTTATTGATTAAAACTAGTGATGGGCAAAGAGCATAACGATCTGCTCTCTTTCAATGTGTTGCATTTGTGATGCCCAAACTCAGTTACATACGCATGCAAGGGCCTGCCCTGCTGCAATGATTTAAGAGAACAAAACTAAAATTGATTCAAGCTCGATAAACTTTTAACACTATCAATGCTCAGTATCCTTTAACAGCCCCAATGGGAGTATGTAGTTACTGACGGAACAAAAGTGTTTGAAGTTTTACTGAAAATGTATCAACTTAAGTTCTTAATTTAAAAGTGAAGTTATGGTAATTGTCAATACATTTCATACATTGCCCAGGCATAAGTATACCACCCCAACCCATTCCACCGGCATCATGTCAATCTTCATCAAAACTCTTGAAAATAGATGCATAGGGAATTTCACATAGTATGTAGTATCGGAAAACGAGGTTAATTTTTAAGGTAACTGGTAGCCAGCCTCCTGGAGAAACTAAATGATTTTCCAATATCTCTGACTCAGTTGTGACATTAAAGATGAAGACTTCAATAATCATGAAGCCATATCAAAAACCTTCAACTTAATATACACACCAAGGTGAAGACTTCAACAATCATGAAGCCATATCAAAAACCTTCAACTCTATATACACACCTGGACAAAATAATAGGCGTGAGCCCAAAAATTATTAAAATGAACGACAAAAATTAATTTGCATGGTCTACAAGCAAAAGGCAAATTTGAAAGTTTGATGGCACTGTTTTGGAATGAAATGGGGGAATCCCCGCAGCAAAAGTTCTTCTCGATAAATATTGCAGCTTGTTTATTTGTTCAACCTTCAAATTGATCTGGCAAATAGAAAAGGTGTGTTTTGGTTTAAATTAAAAGTGAATAAATTTAAAGCGTTATTCAGTTCCAGAAGGTAAGATTTCGATGAAAGTGAACTAAATAAAGGTTTAATTATAATTTTTAATAATATTAGATGATGGAGATCGTGGAGTTCATTGCAGTACAGCGGAGAGAAGACTTGTTCGTCAGCTACGAGACAAATTAAAAACCTACCAGATCGATGGGACGATCTCAGAATTTCGTTACAAATGCTCTCAAGCCAGAAAAAGCTATTGAAACGCGTGGAGCACCTAAGAAAACTTCATTAGTGACCGACAATCGTATCGTTACATTAGCTAAACGCGACCCGTTCAAGTTGCCCAGAACAATTGCAAGCGAAATTGGGAATGTTGTATCATAAGGACCGTTCTAAGACGATTAGTAAGCGCAAATCTACCCGGTAGGATTGCTCGTAAAGTTCTTCTGCTTAGAACTGCAAATTTTAAGAAGAGGAAAAAATTTGCATTATCTCAAAAGCGTAGTGCGGTTCAAAGGGAGACAAAAATGGCGCGATGAAACAAAAATAAATTTTTTTGGTAACGTTGCGGAAAGAAACGTTCGCCGCCCGAGTGGCAAAGAATTCGACGTCCGGTTCACAAAGAAAACAGTGAAGCCCGGAGGTGCCAGTTTAATGGTATGGGGGCTGTTTTTATTGGCAAGGTATTGGTGAAATTATTGACGTTATGGATAGATTCATGTATAAGGATTTGTTGAAATTGGTAATGTTACCATATGCCGAGGATAATATGACGCTTTTGTAGGACAATGATCCTAGACATTCAATATTTCACGTTAGAGTTTCCCCTATGCTACAGAAAATAAGTTTGTGATAGGTTTTGGGTCTAGTTTTTGCCAGAGCCAGGAAGTGTTTGAGAGTTACTTACTTACTTAGCTGGCGCTACAACCGATGATCGGTCTTGGCCGCCTCCACAAAACTTCGCCAGTCACATCAGCTATGCGCGCGCTGGCGCCAGTTGATAAAGCCAAGTGCAGTCAGGTTGCCCTGCACCTGGTCTTTCCAACGGAGATTAGGACGTCCCCTTCTGCGTGTTCCTCCACCGTGGTTCGAAGAGTTACTTTCCTTTTTATGTCATGCGGTTACTTGAGCTATTTCGGTGCTGGATAAGTTCAGTTTCGAAGAGATTAAGAGCAGGATATATCGTTCTTGACATACTACATTTAGTTAGCAACTCTTCATCTAGAAAAATTAAAGGAATTTCTGGAAAATCTCTTTCATCATGCCTTAAATTATACCGACATAGAGTCTAAAACTTGAACTTAAACCTTGTTAATTAGTTTTAAAAGTTCTAATGTTTCGATGATTGTTATTCGGAGATCGATCGATTGCGATCGAGCCAATTCAATTGCAATTGGGGTACTAAAATGATTTATTTTTTGTAAATATTTAACTTTTAAAATTTACAGTGACCTGAAATTCTGCTAGAATTCTACCACAAATCCTTATTATCTTTGCATATACGAGGTATGATCAAAAAATAACCGTTTTTTTCAAAAAGTATTTATTTATTCATCAACAATTATCTTGCCCCCTTCAAAGTAATCCCCCTCAGATATAATACACTTATACCAGCGTTTTTTCCAATCCTCTAAACACTTCTGAAACGCGCTTTTTGGTATCGCCAACAGCTCCTGTTTCGATTTTTCTTTTATCTCCTCAATCGTAGCAAAACGCTTTCCTTTCATCGGTGTCTTCAGTTTTGGGAAGAGGAAAAAGTCAGCGGGATCCGGAGGCCAAGTCCGGTGAATACGGTGGTTAAGGCATGATAACGGTTTTGTTTTTGGCCAAAAACTTACGCACAAGCGACGTTGTTTTTGCTCAAAATTTAGCTGCCGCACGTTTCATGCCTAAAACATCCATAAAAATTGCTTGGCATGAGCCGAACGATATGCCAACATCATCAGCAACCTCTCTGATAGTGATTCGACGATTCGACGATTATCCAAAATCATTTTCTTCACTGCGTCAATGTTTTCATCGGTTGTTGACGTGCTCGGGCGACCAGGACGAGCATCGTCATTGACATCTTCTCGGCCTTCCTTAAACCGGTTATACCACAATTGAACTTGTGTTCTGCTCATAGTAGACTCACCAAAGGCCAAAGGCCACAGTCAACATTTCAAATGTCCTTGCGCATTTAATTTCATTTTTTACACAAAACTGAATACACTTTCTTTGATCCATTTTTTCGAATAGTAAAAAATCGAAGAGCACACCAAGACACGACTAACCTTTTTATCTGTCAAAAACAAACTGACAATCCAAAATGGTTGGTATTGCCAACATATATAACAGACATGTGTACCAACATAACAGAAAAAAAACGAAAACGAGAAACGAAATTTGAAAATAACGGTTATTTTTTGATCACACCTCGTACATAGTACATACATACATAATACAAAGAAAAAACAAAAAACAAACAAAACGCAAAACGCAAAACACGTAAAAGAAGAATATGCACAAAAAGAAGAAATCACTCAAATGACAACAACAAAACAAAACAACAGAAAAAACCTAAAATAAATTTAGTAAATAAAAATAAATTCCAAAAAATAAAACTAAACGAATAAATACGAGAGAAATACAACACCCCCACTGTGGCTCAAATACCAAAATGATGCCATAAAAAATTTGAAAAAATCACACACACACACACACACACACACACATACACATACATATATATATATATATATATTTGTACCTAAATATTCAGGCATGCATGTGCAAATGGGAAACGATCGTCGTCATGCAAATGAAAGCAGCAGTAAATGCCACACAGCGCAAAAAACAAAAAACACAACAGAAAAAAACAAACAAAAAAATTCAAAAATAATAGCAAATAATAGCAACAACTACATACAACTGACATTTGCAGCTACAACAATAACAAAATGAATGCAAACAGAAATTTCATAAAAGATCACTGTGAGTGAATGCAACAACAACAGCAACAGCAACAACAAGGCAATAGTAACAACAACAACAACAACAACAAGTCAATAGCAACAAAAACTCGAAAGAAAAAAATGCAAAAAAAAAAAATCCGTTTGATTCAAGGCCAAGGCCAATGCGATCAGAACACGATCACCAGCACTGAGCAGAGAGCAAACCAGCAGCAGAGCAACGAGTGTAAGCGAATGTTTGTCTGTCTGTATGTTTGTGTTGTATGTTGCTCGAGCGATGCAATCGCAAAAAATAATATTAAAAAAACAACAACAACAAAAAAACATCAAAAGAAAAAACACAGAAAATTAAGAATGAATCGAATTGAATCGAGCACACATGCGGATGTGAATTGTGAATGTTGGCGATGTGAATTTGTTGCTGCTGTTGTTGTTGCTGTTGTTGTTGTTGTTGTTGTTGTTGTTTTGCTGCTGCTATTGCTAGTGCTCATGTTCATCATGACAATCAGCAGCAGCATCGGCATCATCGTGCCGAGAGAATGATTGCGATGATGAACAACAGCACAGGAGCAGCAGCAGCAGCAAGCAAAAAAAAACTAACCAAAATCATTGTTCAAACTCGATATTTGATCGTGATTATTTTCCATGGTAACATTTGCTGGCTGACGATCGAGCGGAAGTAAATGCGACGAGACGACGACAATGCCGATCAACGACCGAGACAGCATATTGTGCATTCATTGTATGTTAGTTATGTACCATATTTCAATGTTGTTGTTGCTGTTGTTGTTATTGTTGTTGTGGAGCATCGAATCTTCAATTCGCTTTACAATTAAAATGTGGTTTGTTTTCTCAGCAAATGAACAAAATGTCAGCCAAGATGGCGCTTAATGCGTGTGCAATTGTGATAATCGTACACTCAAACATATACACACACACACACACACACACACACACACACACACACACACACACACACACACACACACACACACACACTCAAACACACACGATTACCGCTGCTAGCTTCTTACTTACCTGCAACCTTTGCTTGCTTAGTTTGTGGTGGTTTAAGATTTTGCAAATCGGTTTATTTTATTTGATTTTCTCTTTGTTTGATTATGATTTTTGTAAATTATGAATTCCATTTTGGTTTCGTTTCATTTGAATTTCGTTTTTGTAATTAACAGCACGATCTTGGCATATGTACCATATGTAGACATATGGTACGTAACCGAGAGTGAGTGAGTGTGTGTGTGTGTGTGTGCGTGTGTGTGTTTGTGTGATTTTCAATAATTGCATTATTCCAATTGCCTTCTGCTGTACTTCAATCCCAAAACACAATTTCAATCTTAAAAACAACGACAGCTTAAGCTGTCATTATCAATTGGCAATGCGCGCGAAATCAACAAAAATTTTGATTGACATTTGACGTTTGAATGTTAACATTATTTTTTCGCGTTTATTTATAAGTAGGTAGATACATATGTACTACATACGAGTATGTATGTATGCACACACACACACATACATACACACATACATATTACTACAAACAAAATTTAGTGCGATTTTCTGCTTCCATGAAATGCAAAACTTTGGCATTTTTTGGCATTCCACGTTTGTAATTTTGCACCTGTGCATCAAATTTTTTTCTCATGAAAATCTTATGAATCCATGACTGATACAGGAATGAAATACATACATATTTATTTGTGTAATGTGTTGCTGGAAAGAGCTTATTTTGAAAATATCTATGGTATCTATCAAATGGATAGCTTGAAAGCTTTTAGCTTTTTTCTTTGCTGACGTATAAATACTGATCAGTCTTGCTGCAAAAGCTCATAAATGACAGAGCTTTTGTGTTTCTTCGCCGACATATTACTGCGTGTGAAAGCTTCAGGTCAGGCACAAAGAAACAGAGAAAAATGAACTTTGAGCTTTGATAAGATTTTATCCTTCATTAATATTGAATTGTGACGCTCACATGTGGTGGTCGTGGCGTAGGTGGTAGTGCACTGCCCTGCTAAGTATGCAGAGTGAGTGCCCGGGGTTCAAATCTCGGCACAGACAAAATCAAAAAGTAGAGAAAACTATTTTTTGACACGGCAGGCAACAGCAAACGTACAAGAATAAAAATTGCCTAAGAAAAGCTTTTAACTTCGCCTTTCGGATTTGGCATAAAACTATAGACCCCTTTCATTATGTACAAAACTATAACACACACGGCCTAGGTCCTCCATTCCTCATCCATAGGCCTCCCCAACGAAGCCAGTGTATTCCAGGCTGACATCAGGAATAATGGCGCCAAAATACTCAGCGATCTTTGGAGACAGTCAAGCTGCTACTAGATGCCTTAAATTCCTCCATTATAAATTCCAAATTAGTTCTGCAATGCAGGGAGGATCTCGCTCTAGTTGGTCAAGTACTTGAAATTACTCTAATATGGGTCATAGGAACATCGAGGGTAATAAAACATTGCTACAACGGAATCTGTCGCATACCTCACTATAGCCAGACAGAAGTGGAAACGACTGACTGCCTGTGCCACGTCTAGGAAAACGTGTTCTCATCCCAATATCTCACGCAATACCGCTGTTCTTACAGGCCACTAGAAGGTGGGAGAGCATTCTTCCATTCAATACTTCCTGTCGTAGCTGCCAGGAAGAGGGAAGAGAAAAGGAAAATCTCTTTACTATTTATGTGCGTGCCCAGGTTTGGCAAGAACAAGACTTCACTCATTTGGCAAATCATTCCTTATAAATATTAATGAAACCTCAAAAATCGAGGTAAAAAGCCTACTCCTCTATTTGAACATAACAAAGTTGACTTAACTCCTTGGGGTTCAGATGCAGAGACTTACATTAATTACAACCTCACCCATTTACCAAAAGACAATTAAATAACAACAAACGAAGAATGTGGTAGCAAAACGGTGCTTTGCACTATGTTTTTCAAATGAAAACAACCAATCAAACAACAACAACAACAGGCCCATGGAGGGCCCCTGTTGTGCCATTTTAAGAAGAAGAAAACGCTTAAACTCACACTTTGTCACCAAATGAGCTTCGAGCTTTTGATTAGGATTGAAGTGCTTCCACATAAAGCTTCTTTTTCACATATTTCAGTACGAAAACTTTTCAATCAGTAATAAATATATGTAGCCATCCTAAGCCATTGGCTAGGCTTAGAATGGCTATTAATAATCTAGAACTATGATATCGATAGAAGTGTGGCGAGCTTAAAGCTTTCCATTTATTACGTATAAAAATTTCAAATGCCATTTGCAAGTGAGCACAGGCCTGATTTAGAACATCAAAAAACATTAATTTTAAATTTCAAATTTGTGGGAGAATTAATCTCTGAAGCTATTTTCAATTTCATCCCATTGAAAGTATTCATGGTAGCGGGGGCGTGAGCTTTTCCCATTCTAAGGAATATAAAGGAAACTTGAAAGCTTAAATTTTGATATTAATATTAATGTACTCTTTAATATAGCTTTAAGCTTTATTGAGAAAGTAAAAAAGATGCTAGCTAGTCTCTGTGAGAATCCACCTTATTGTTTTTTATAATTTCTTTATGTATTTAATTTCCACAGAAAAAATTATACTCTTTAAGATATGATTCTCCTTTTACATATGCATGTACATACTTATATGAAATTGAAATGTTTTCGCTCTCTCAAATTAAGAGAGTAAACAGAGTAGATTTAGCAACTAAGTTGTTTCTTAAGGCGAAATCAACTCAGAGAGCTCGCTCTCGAATTTAAGATGGTGAATTTAACTCAGAGAGCTCGCTCTTTTTTAACTTTAGCTTTCTGAGGTGACTTCATCCCAGTGTTGCCAAATGAAGTTAGACGAAATCCTCAAATAATATTTATGTGTTGAAAAAATTATTCTCTTTAGGATATGATTCTTCTTTTACATATGAACTTGTATGTACATATGTATATGAAATGGTTGATATTGAAATGTTTTCGCTCTCTCAAATTAAGAGAGTAAACAGAGTAGATTTAGTAACTAAAAGTTGTTTCTTAAGGCGAAATCTACATGGTGAATTCAACTCAGAGATATCGTTCTCGAATTTAAGATGGTGAATTTAACTCAGAGAGCTCGCTCTTTTTTAACTTTAGCTTTCTGAGGTGACTTCATCCCAGTGTTGCCAAATGAAGTTAGACGAAATCCTCAAATAAGATTTATGTGTTGATTTCCATGGAAAAAATTAATCTCTTTAGGATATGATTCTTCTTTTACATATGTACTCGATTGTACATATGTATATGAAATGGTTAATATTGAAGGGTTTTCGCTCTCTCAAATTAAGAGAGTAAACAGACTAAATTTAGTAACTTAGTTGTTTCTTAAGGCGAAATCAACATGGTGACTTCAACTCAGAGAGCTCGTTCTCGAATTTAAGATGGTGAATTTAACTCAGAGAGCTTGCTCTTTTTTTTAACTTTAGCTTTCTGAGGTGACTTCATCCCAGTGTTGCCAAATGAAGTTAGACGAAATCCTCAAATAAGATTTATGTGTTGATTTCCACGGAAAAAAATAATCTCTAGGATATGATTCTTCTTTTACATATGTACTTGTATGTACATATGTATATGAAATGGTTGATATTGAAATGTTTTCGTTCTCTCAAATTAAGAGAGTAAACAGAGTAGATTTAGCAACTAAAAGTTGTTTCTTAAGGCGAAATCAACATGGTGAATTCAACTCTGAGAGCTCGCTCTTTTTTAACTTTAGCTTTCTGAGGTGACTTCATCCCAGTGTTGCCAAATGAAGTTAGACGAAATCCTCAAATAAAATTGAGGATCGAAAATAAAAATAAATACAAATAAACTTTAATATATAAATAAAAACTTTAGATCTTATTTATATATATATAAGTACATACATATATTGGAACTTTGTATATCTTTTGGAGAGTAAGACCAATAAAAATCGAATCAATTTTATTTTTAAAACACTTTAATATTAATTTTTTGTATAATAATTTAACAAACTAAAAGTGATCTGATAGAAACATTGTCTGCAGTTTATCTTTATCCGTGTCCTGTGTGATTGCATTCCCTCTCTCATTCTTCCTCCCACCTATCAATCTTCCTTCCATTCAACACAATGCTCTGCATTCATAGGGGTACACCCTGTGTGTTGAATGTATCAATAAAAAAATAAAAAAAAAATTAAGATTTATTCTTTAATATAGCTTTAAGCTTTATTGAGAAAGTAAAAAGTTTTTGAACTTTCCATCGAAAGCTTGAAACTCATTGCACAATTCTATGCCGCCTTGCCGATAACGGTATAAATATTCTTTGCCCTTGTCACTGACGACAGTCTTACAAATAAGTAATTACAATTTGAATAAATATGTACTCACCTTAAACTAAAACACTCGCCAGTCGGGCGTTACCCGTCCAGCAATCCATAAGATAAAAATTTATCTTGGCCGTGTTGCCGGTTTGCTTGTTTTTCTCTGTTTTGTTTTGTTTTGTTTTTTTTTGTTTTTTTTTGCCTATGTGGGTTTGTATGTTATTTGGTTTACGTTTCTTTTTCCGGATATATTGCGTAATTTACTTTCCTTACTTTATATAATAGATTTTTACTTTACTTTTAGCTGAAGTTGTTGAAGTATAAATTTCGGTAACGCTCTCTTCTTCTGCTCTCTTCTGCTTTCTCTTTTGGTATGCTCGCACTCGTTCTTGAAAATCGACACACACACACACACAAATAAAATGATGCAGTTGAACAGAACAATCAAATGTAAATTAGCAACTCAATTAAAAGCTTTCTCGTTACTTTTCTATGTTTGCACTGAAAGCTTTAAGGAAAAAGCTTTCCGTTTGTCCTACTGTAAACGCGACGCGTAAACTTGACCGAACTTTAGCGATAATGTGAGTGTCACAAAGTGTGAGCTTTTCTCTTTTCTGTATAAAGAGAGCACGACAAACGAACAGTGACGAACGGCGATGGCGATGGCGATGGCGACGGCGACAGCAACGGCAACGAGGACGAGTTTAATTCTTTTTAAATCCTTTGATCTTTTGTAAAATTGTATTGTATTGGTCCTGCAGTAGCTGTTGTTGTAGTATGTAGTAATAGTAGAGATAATGCCAAAAGTATTGTGGTTCTTGTTCCAGTTGAAGTTGATGTAGTGTTTTGCTGTCGTTGTTGTTGTTGTTGTTGTTGTTAAATTTGGAATTTTGAATTCGTTTTTCAACACTTCTGTAAAGAAAAAGAAAATAGAATTGTGGAGATTTGAATAATTTTTCAAGAAGAAAGAGAGCAGCAGGGATGCTGAGAAGGGATTTTTTTGTATTTTGATAAAAAATAAAAGCTTAAAGCTCGATGTTTTAATAAATCTCAACAGTTTTAGTTTTTGAATTCAGTTCTCGTTCGTTTACTTTACATGCGCAAAAGAGTTCGGTTTTGCTTTTTTTTCATGTAAATTAAAACAGCGAAGAAAATTAGACGAACCAAAACGAAATGCCGAAAGTGCTCTGCCCCTAAATTTGTTTTGGTTAATAAACAAAGGAGAATAACTGTAGTGCTGAATAGTGAGACCGCTTAGGCGCTGGTTGTTCTGGTGTTCGCTGTTCGACGAACACATCATATTTTACTCTCGTGCTGGGTGCAGTGGTTACATTGGAGTTCGTTACAGAGTTGCTTTTTGTCGAAATTCAGTTCTTTTTGTATTGCTATATTGTTCGCGATGGCAACACTAAATGGTATACCAACAAACTTTCAACGATTTTATTAATTTGGAGCGTGAAATTAATAATATAATTGAAAAATTATGAAAATAACTTGATTTTTCTTCAATAGTTTCATGAATAATATATTTAATATTCACTTTTAAAAACTAAACAAAATCGCTACTTCGCTTTTTTGCATATGAAAATAATGATGTACAGGTTTGCATGTTTTCCTCCAATTTTACATACATTTTTGTTCCTTTCTTGTAGAATAACTCATTGCTAACTCTGAATACTCGGGGTGCTCGGTGTTTATTTCAGCCAGCATATCGTGTTCGGTGTGGCGTAGTGGTAGTGCGTTGGACTGCTACGCAGAGTGTCCGGGGTTCGAATCTCGGCGCAGGCAAAATCATAAAGTAGAAAAAATAATTTTACTACACGGCGCCACCTCTTGGCAGGCAATGGCAAACCTACCAGAGCAAAAATTGCCTATGAAAAGCTTTTCACTTCGCCATTCGGATTCGGCATTAAAACTGTAGGTCCCTTCCGTTTATGTACAAATATAACACGCACAACATGAGTGAATGCGAAAAGCTCGGCCTAGACCCTCCATGGGCTGTTGTGCCATTAAAAGTAAAGTAAGTATCGTGTTCGGTGTGAGAGTGAGTAAAAGCTCTTTTTTCGTGTTCGGGCAACAAAAATTGCATGGTGTTCGCCGAGTAAACTTTGAATATAACCATAGCCTTATGGCTGTTAAGCTCAAAGCTTTTCGGTTACGAGTATTCAAGGCCAAATAGTTAGAATGAAGGCTTTTCGTTCGGCAAACTTGCATGAATTATAATTTAGCTGCTGCAACTCTTTAAAGCTTAAGATATGAACTACAGTAAATCCCGGTTAAGTACCTCAGCTGAAGATGACAGGATTTTGAGTTACCTAAGCGGAAATGGTACTTAAGAGGGGAGAGGTACTTAATCGGGGTTTACTGTGCCATTTATCTTATTTTCGTTTTTACTCAACTCGTTTATCTCAACTCAAAAAGACTGCTTTCTAACCGGAAGAATGTAGTATGTATGTATAAATTTACGCCGCGAAAATTTCAAAGTCAAAGTTAAAAGTAAAGCAAAAGGAACGAAAGGAAACTTTTTAAAATGAGAAACTTTCAAAAACAAATTTCGCTTTCATTGTCGCATTCAAGCAGATCTTTTTATACAAATGTACAATAGATATATATGTATGTATGTATGTATGTGTGTATGTATGTGTGTATGTATGTGTGTAAGTAAGTATGTTTGTATGTATGTATGTTTTCCTGGTAGAAGCAACAGCAGCTTGCCATTATTAAGCGTGCAGCAACATGTAGATTGCAGCGACTGCAACATATACAATAGCAACAACTAAGAACAACTAAAAATTCCGTATTTAAAAATTTCACCTTGCAACCCATTTTATGAGTATTTGCTTCACAAACACACACACATACAAACATACCATAGCCATACATATGTATATGTATGTGAGCATATGTAGTAGATGAGGCTCTGATTGAGGAGACGATGACGCCGCCGCCAGATGGATAAAAATGCATACACTAGCTATGCACATAAAGACAAAACAAGCAGGCAGACAGACAGATAGACAGAAGAGAAACTTATGAGAGCAAGTTTATGAGTCTATGGGCATGAGTATGTGTGTTTGTGTGTGTGTGTGTGAGTGCATGGCAATAAAATAGTAATTAAAATAGTGAAAGTTTTCACACTCTGCACTACTACATGAATGCATACAACTAGCAACAAGCACAGTGAAAAGTTTTTCGAGGATATGTTTTGCAACTAGGCTATTCATATACACACACACACATGCACACATGCACACACACACACACACACACTTGCATTTACGCCTATCTATGTGCCGCTACCGAAAGTCACACAGAAAGCCGCCGATTTCATACGGCAGAAGTGTAAAAGAAAATACATACTTTAAAATGTTGTAAATTTTAAGCTAACGCGCAGCTGCGACTGCTGATTGTGCTGCAGCAGAATGACTTTGTGCGGTGGCATCCTTTTCACAGACATTTGGCTGTGGTGGGTATGTGTTTGCCTTTGCATGTGTTTCTGTCTGCCTTGCGAGAAGCTGCCTGCCGCCTGCTGCCTGCCGCCTGCTGCCTGCCGCCTGCTGCCTGCTACTTTAAATTGGCTGATTTTTAGTTTTATTTCTCTTATGCCAACATACATACATATTTAGTGTTACAGTTAAATAAACAACACAAACACACAGAAAATTGGTGAAAACTTTTCATTCAATTTTATTTATGTAGTTCGAGGTTGATGACACATTCGTTTTTCTACACTGTCTATGGAACATATGAACTACATATTTTAAACCTTGCATTAATATGTTATCATAAAGAATAGAAAAGTTTAGCCTCTGCTTTGCTCTTCGTTCTTGTTCAGTATTTGTTTAGCTGATTTTAACTTTCAAAAGTAAAAAGTGTTAGTGTAACATCAACTTGAACTTTAAAGTTTGGCATAATGAGCAGTAGCGCGCTTTAAAAGTTTCGCAACAAGGAAATACAATCGTTAGTGATATTTATGTTGTTGAAAGCGTTTGATGCCTCTTAAATTTTATAAACAAAGTTGAATTGCTTTAACTCGAATTATGTCAAGGAGTTGGTATCGTGTTCCCCGATCAATGCTAATGCGCCTATTGTAATATCCACCGTTGCAAAACAAAATATTTATTGGGATTCTCCAAGTCCAGTAGCATATGCAAGAGTAGCAGTATTGCAAAAACTTTGACATCCCTACAACGAAGAAACAACAAAAACGGGTATATGCATGGGCATATGCGAGCTAGTCTCTGTGAGGAACCACCTTATTGTTTTTTATAGTTTCTTTATGTGTTTAATTTCCACAGAAAAAATTATACTCTTTAAGATATGACTCTTCTTTTACATATGCATGTACGTATATGAAATGGTTAATATTGAAGTGTTTGCGATCTCTCAAATTAAGAGAGTAAACAGACTAAATTTAGCAACTTAGTTGTTTCTTAAGGCGAAATCAACATGGTGACTTCAACTCAGGGAGCTCGTTCTCGAATTTAAGATGGTGAATTTAACTCAGAGAGCTCGCTCTATTTAACTTTAGCTTTCTGAGGTGACTTCATCCCAGTGTTACCAAATGAAGTTAGACGAAATCCTCAAATAAGATTTATGTGTTGATTTCCACGGAAAAAATTAATCTCTTTAGGATATGGTTCTTCTTTTACATATGTACTCGATTGTACATATGTATATGAAATGGTTAATATTGAAGTGTTTGCGATCTCTCAAATTAAGAGAGTAAACAGACTAAATTTAGCAACTTAGTTGTTTCTTAAGGCGAAATCAACATGGTGAATTCAACTCAGAGAGCTCGTTCTCGAATTTAAGATGGTGAATTTAAGTCAGAGAACTCGCTCTTTTTGAACTTTAGCTTTCGGAGGTGACTTCGTCCCAGTGTTGCCACATGAAGTTAGACAAATTCCTCAAATAAGACTGAGGATTGCCCAATATCGAAAATAAAAATAAATAAAAATAAACTTTAATATATAAATAAAAACTTTTGTTCGTATTTATATATGTATAAGTACATGATGGATGGATGGATGTGAAGAAGACCGAGAACCTGACCTACGAGTGCAGGACAAGCACTCAGGCTATGTAGCCAATTTTACTTAAGGCCTAGGAAAAGAAGAAGGGGTGACAACAAGTAAGGGGTTGGAGAAAAAGAAGGAAAAAGTCGAAAAAGGGGTTATAGAGGGACTACCGTCTCTTCCGCAAATTTTCCGGATTCTTTAACAAATCTCAGAAGATCGCAGAAGGGAAAGGAGTGAACTTTGTCCATTCCTGTGACATCGAACCCCAAAATGCGCTATCTCGTTCTGGCAAAGGCGGGACATGTGCAGAGAAAATGCTCTGTGCTGTCCACCTCCTCCAGACAAGATGTGCAGGTCGGGTCCTCGGTGATGCCGATGGTGGTCATATGTTGGCCCCATGGATTATGTCCTGTGATGAGTCCCACCATCCGTCGAAGGTTCTTCCTTCCTAAAACTCCTAAGAAGGAATAGGTATAAGTACATACATATGTTGGAACTTTGCATATCTTTTGGAGAGTAAGACCAATAAAAATCGAATAAATTTGGTTTTTAAAACACTTTAATATTAATTTTTTGTATAATAATTTAACAAACTAAAAGTGATGTGATAGAAATTATCTGTAGTTTAAATATCTACTGTAATCCCCAATTAATTGAACCACGTTAAATTATATATCCCATTTGATTGCGCCTGAAATATTACGATTTTAGTCAAATTACTCGGTTGTACATTTTCAACGATGCAGTTAAGCGGGGATATATATGCTGTATACATTTTCGGAATTTGAGAAAACTTACAGAATTTCCGCAAAGCTAAGGTAGATTTCGGGAAATCATACAACTTACAGTAAGATGTTTTATATTGATGAATATGGGGGATCATTTTGCAATGACTAGGGCCTTTCAAAAGGAGAATAGAATTTCTTTCCTATTCCCTCAAATGCATTTTATATTACATACATAGCTGCACCGAGTAATACTAAAACCATGATTGATACAAATATTGGTCAAAATGTATCTTGGTATCATGTTGTAAAAAACAGATGGACAGAGAGCAATACATGATCAAAAAAGTTATGTGTATTGGTTTGCTTTGTTTTCTATTCCCAACATCGATAGTGGAAAATGTTCAGCATTATGGTAATACAAAGTTTATACAACAATCCGAGTAAATATGCACAGTACACTTTGGCCCTTGCAATGCATTGTGCATAATAACACCAGCAACAACAAATATGCTTCATGCTGCCAGACTTTGCACCGCAAAGCGCAAAGCAAAAGTGTCTTGTAAAAATCACAGGTGATTATGACAGCAAAGCAATGCAAAAAGAACAAACAAAAAAAAACAGCTAAAAAGCATGCTACACTAGCAGACAAACAAACAGGCAGACATGCAGAGAGACAGACAGTACGATAAGTCAAAGAGATAGGCAGACAGACAGATATACATACATACATCCAAACAGCAACAGTATAGATGGATAGACAGACAGGCAAGGTAGACAAAGATATGCAGTGCATTCAATATGCACAAAAGTATGCAAACAAATTGTAATACAAAATGCAAGGGTAAAGGTCACTGCATGTCGAATTTTGTGAAAGACAAGTAGAGAGACTCAAATAGATTAATATACATACAAAGAAAGAGAGCGAAGGAAGGTGCAGCAAATGGAGCGCGGGTTAGAGAGGGAGAGAGCGAGAGAAAGAGTCTGAGAGAGACTTAAATGTGTAACACTGTAGTTAAGGCGCATAAATAGATGAATGTGAATTGATGTGCTGAATGAGTGTTTGTGTGTGTGTGTGTGTGTGTGTTGGAGAGCGACCGCGCAAAATGCAAATAGAACAAAAATGCAAAACATTTTTTTTGTGCTCTTGTTAGCTTTTTCTACTTTTTTGAGTAATCGCTAGAAACGCAGCAAAATGACGACTTCAGTTTCCAACAACAACAAAATGTATTCTCCTCTTTCTTCTTCTTCTTCTACTTCTACTTCTACGTCCCTTTATTGTATGCTTAGGAATGAAAAAGATTTTGCATGAAAAAGAACATTTTGCGAGCGCATAATGAAAACGAAAGCAAAATAGGAAATGAAAAATGAATTTTGTATGGAATTTGTTTGGAAAACTAGAAAAAAGAGGCGGTGGAGAGAAGCCGGTAAGTGGAAGAGACGTGCCTCGCTGATGAGTAGCTGCTAGAAGAAAGTAAGCTGCATGTACTTGTCGTCATAATATCATACCACAGTGCAACAGAAATTGCAATGACAATGACGACAACAACGCTGCAACTAACTGAGATGCAATTGCATCTTGCGACATTTCTTCAACATAATACATAATACTCAGCAGAATGACGTACATACACATACACATACACATACAGGTAGGTACAGTGCTGCATGAATGTGGGTGGGTGGGTGTCTGCAGGTAAATGTTTTTTCTCTTCAGTTTCCCTTTTATTTCTTATTTTGGTGCTTTTATTGTTGATGAATTTTGTTTGTGGGTTTTTTTTTTTTAAGTTGCGTTTGTAAGTTTTATATACTTAATTGTTGTTTTTATTTTTGTATTGTTTTGCATTTGGTTTGTTCCTTGTGTCGTTGTTATTGTTGTTTAAATTGCAGGTGGTTTTTGTTTTCGTTAATGTTCTTTTTATTACTTATACATTTGAACTTCAAGTTTTTATTCATGTATAATTTTTTTGAATTGTTTTTTTTTCATTTTTCGCCGCTTTTCTTGTTGTTGTTATTAGTCGCTGAATACACAGAATACACATAACAGTTTAACAACAACTGGCTTCATGTGGGAAGGAGGAAAGTGATTAAGAGGAACAAGAATGAGCGCATACTTTACAGTTATTGCATTTTCTTATTGAGTAAGTCTGAAGAGGACACGCTAGGATCGAATTCCACAATTCACTTTTGACTGCTTCCATTCTAAAATGCAATATTTTATTTTACGAAACGCGCATTTGAGTCATTATTGTTTACTTAAACTTATTTGTTCTTATATTTGTATTATCGTTGTGATGCAGTGTTGCCAGATGAAGTCAGTCGATTTCCCCAAATTATACCAATCATTGGCGATAAGACCAAAAAAATTTTATGCAAGAAATAAACAAACTGAAAGTGAAGTTATACAAAGCTTTCTTTCATTTAGATCTTTTGAAATGATTTTCCTTCAGTTTAAAATTTATGTAGTTACTTGTATCAAGTAACGGGTGATTTTTTTAAGAGTTTGGATTTTGAAAATGAAACAAAAACACAGAAATTTTACAAAAGTGAATGAAATTTGTATTTGGATCGATAAATCAATTTCTGCCATTTGCTTTTTAAATATAATTTCACTTAAATATTGCCCGGGGCTACGCTTCAAGTGGTCCCTTCTGAAGGTCCAATTTTGGCACACTTTTTCACACATTTCGGCCAGAATCTCACCAATGACGCTTCCACACTTCAATGTTGACTTCCAAAGCAGTAATCGTGTTTGGTTTGACCCTATAGACAAGGGACTTGGCATAGGCCCACAAAAAATAGTCTGACGGGGTAAAAAAACACGAGATTTGTGGCCAATTGACTACACCAAAACGTGAGACTAACTGCTCACCAAATTCGCCTCTCAATTTATGCATGGTTTCGCGTGCAGTGTGGCATTTGGCACCGTCCTATTGGAACCACATGTCGACCGAGTCCAATTCTAACATTTTCGGCCACGAAAAAGTGTTATAATCGAACGGTACCTTTCTCCATTGACCATAACGTTGCGGCCTTCATCGTATTTGAAGAAGTACAGCCCAATGATGCCGCCTGCCCATAAACCGCACCAAAAAGTGCATTGGTAGCTGCTGAATTACCTCTGGCTGGTTTTCACTCCAAATACGGCAATTCTGCTTATTCACGTATCCATTGAGCCAAAAATTAGCCTCGTCGCTAACTTGACGTAGCTCGCGAAACACTTTTTTCACAGCGCATGAATTTTGTTAATAAATTTCAATAATTTGAAAACACTGTTCAGGCGTAACTCTATTCATTATGAAATGGCAAACCAAACTGAGCATAAATCATAAATCAAATGACAGCTGTCAAAAAGACCAACTCCGAGAAAAGTATGGCCAGATTTAAAACCACACTTCTAAAAAAAACACCCTTTACATATGTACAATTTTCTGAATTTGAGAAAACTTATGTCATTTCTGCAAAGTTGAAGTAGACATTCGGAAAATTACACATATTCTATGACTGATTAAGTTTATTAAATTTATATATATGAAATAAGTTCAGGGCGTTGCACGCTTATTTATAAAAAAAAAAAAGTTCAAGTGCTATTTTTTTTTGTTGACAACTATAATTTTCTGTACATTTCAGTAAACAAAATCCAAAGTTTCGACAGTAAGCTATGAAACGCAGAGAATTCCCTAAGAATATTAAAAATTACCTCATCTCACCACAAGAGTGAATATCCTCCGGAATTTGGGAAATTACCGCAAACTGGCATCCCTGTTGCACTTAACTGGCTTGTTGAATTTACATAGCAATTTCAAAAATACAATAATCAAATAATTGAACAGGAAGATGCTTGCACGGAAAATATCGCATGCGATAAATTTCTATTCTTGTGGGAATTTCTTCGACCGAGACAAGATCTTTTTATAATTACTAGAGAACACCAGAGTTTGGGAGCACTCTCGGAGCACTCTGCAGAGCTCAATTTCACTTTTGAGATTTTTGTAGAAAACCCATTTATACCTTTCAAGATCTGAAAATCAGTTTATTGGAGAGAAGCAAACTTCAATAAAGTGATTATAAGCTTATTCCAAAACCTCTTCCTACTTTCCCCCATGGGTCCACTAATGGTAATGATATTTTATCAGTCCACCAATAATCTTTATTAAATTTTCATCAAACCTATTCATTCATGTTTTGATTCAGAGAGCATAAGCAGTTATTTCCTATATAATTTGTTATTGTTTTAAGTAAATGAAGAAAAGAATATTATTCTGAGAGTGCACTCTCGAGAGAGAACAATAACAAATTATAAAAGTTGAAGTATACACAGCACAGAGGCTGCCAATATTTTTGAAAATTACGGGACGCAAATGCAAAGGAGAATAGCAGAACTTTAAAGATGTAAATGGGGACTTATGTACTACGAAATGCTTTCAAGCTTAATAAAATATATGGAAAGAAGAACATCGTGTAATTTCTTTTTTAAATTTCAGAATTGTTTTCCTTTACTTTTCAAGTTTAATTCTAAAGGTACCAAGAAATGAATCTGAATTTAAAGAGAAGCAAATGTGCCACTCTAGGAAGCATTAACTAGAAAACTTGTATGTAGGTAAGCTTTGTGTGCTGAAAATAGCACAGAAAAAGAAAGAAAGAAACTTGATTCAATTTCAAAAACATTAACTTCGTGATGAAATAATAGACTGAAGAAAGGTGTTTACAGATTTAAATATCTACATATGTATATAAAACAAAATAATATTTCCACTTTTAACACAATAAATTAATTTTTCGTCGCTCAGCTTCTCCATTGGCGAGACATATTCAACAAAGTAGAATCAAATTAATGAAAAATGAGGAAGAAAATCGAAAGCAAAACACTTTCCCTTTTTCACCCTACAGCAATAATATGTTTTACCCGTGTGTGTGTGTGTGTGTGTGTGTGTGTATGAGCAAATGTATTCAAGGAATTCATTGCTATATACAATACATTTCTACTTATGCTAAAGTGCTTCAATTTCAACCTTATGCAGCATAAAGCTTCTAAGGCAACAACAACGCAGTTAAAAAGAGAGAAGGTTCCACAAAGAGAGAGAGAGAGAGTGTGCATTACAAATAAAGACTTTGAGAACGAAGACAAAATGTTGAGAAAGAACCGCAATGTCGCGATATCATTGGAAGTAACAACAAAAGACAAAAAGTGGGAAGAAAGGAGCAAAACTTCAGGACTTCATAAGAGTACGCACTTAACGTATGTCTGTCCGTCCGCTTGTCTGTCTACCTATGTACTACATATGTATGTTTGTCAGCGCGTATGTGGAATACGACTGCGTAACCTTATCGACATACGAGTACACATACGTGAATTTTGTTTGTTTGCTGGGGAAAAATGTCGCAATTTCTTTGCGCTTTACCGCAGGTGAATTAAATTTTCCTGTTGTAGACACACACACACGCACACATACACACACACACACACACAGACAGACACATTGAAGACACATTTAGACTTTTTGCATGTATTTTTCAGTATTTAATGTACCTATACTTTTTATGCAATATTATTTCATAGTATGTTGCTGTCGCTGTTGTCACTTTTTCTATACCTCGTCTTTTGCATTTTTATATTTTCCTTTGCAGCCGTCATTTCTTATCGATCGACTATGTCTGGTAAGTCAAAAGCATTGAAGTAGATATGTATGCTGTAACGACATTTTTCTATACAAATATTAACAGCAGCAGGAGCGTTGAGTTGATGGCAGTAGATGTCGTTTGTATTTGTGAATGGTGCTGCTAAAATTATGATATGCATCGACATTAAAGCATATGCATACTATATACGAAAATTGTAATCGTCGTTAGCGTCGGTCGTCGTTGGCGTCGTCATAAAAGTCGTCGCTATTGCACTGACAAGTCAGTTGAGTTGATTGTCATTGTCGAAACAGTGGCAAGGACATCTTGCAATAGCATACACAACAACAGCAACAACAGCACTGCTGCATACAAAATTGCATTACATTATTGCCAAGAGAGTGAGGAACAGAGGGCAAGGCGAGAGAGTGCAAGTGTGCTTTTTGAAATGACAAACGCAACGTGAAATTATGTGACATGACATGAGCCAAGTTTGTTTTTTCTTTGTAAGTGAGTGTAGAAAACAGAAAGAGAAAGCCAAAGCTAAAGTTGTGTAAGAAAAGTGAAAACCAAGAAGAAAAAAAATACTTTCGTTTTTATTTTCACAAAAAATCAGCATTATAAAAATTGAAAACTGATGGAGTGAGCAGTAAAGAACGTCATAGCTAAGGTTGACTGCATTGCTGCACTTCTGCTGTTTATTGTCTGAATATTCGTTGTAACATTTAAAGATAAAGGATGCCTTTGTAGTAAAATCCTTGAACAGCGGCCAAATGGAAACGTAAATTTCAAATAGAACTAACAACTTTGGAGAGCTTTTATCAATTTCATTAATAAGGTTAAACATGGGAAAATATTGATTTTATTGTGTATGAAAAATCGTACATTCTAGATAAAGCAAATTGAGTTCTATAAACACAAATAAAAAAAATCAATAATGGCTTCACTGCAAAACGAGAGAGTGGGAGAAGTAGAGTAAATAAAAGAAAATATTCTCAAATGGGAATTAATTATTGTTGATAATTTTGGTCACAAGTGTCAATGTTTTTGAGCGAGCTTAATAAACATTACAAATAATTACAACAAAGCTAGGCCTTTGGCGCTACATGCGGTCATAGTCGGCACTGATAAACTAAATTTGATTGTGGTAAAGGCATAACACTTGCCACAATGGCTGCCTATCTCTTTATCGGTGTACTGTGTGATCACATTCACTCTCTCATTCTACCTCCTTCTTCCTCTCACCTATCAATCTTCCTTGCATTCAATACAATGCTCTGCATTCATAGGGTAACACCCTGGGTGTTGATTGTGTCAATAGAGAAAAAACAACAACATCAACAATAAAAAAAATTTCAAAGTTAATGATCATCTGAGTGAGCGTTTATAAGCAAACTATGTAATAACGGACAAAAGGCCAAAGCCACTCTCTTGTATGTGTTGTTGTTGTTGTTATTGTAATTTTAATAAATATTACCAACCTCTGTGCTATGTATGCTTCAACTTTTATAATTTGTTATTGTTCTCTCCCGTGCACTCTCAGAGTAATATTCTTTGCGTCATTTAAAATAAACAACAAATTATTTAGGAAACAACTGCTTAGGCTCTCTGAATCAAAAGATGAATGAATAGTTTTGATGAAAATGAAATTAATGTTATTGCTGGAATTATAAATATCATTGCCATTCATAGAGATTCATAGAGGAGAGGGAGAAGAGGTTTTGTAATACGCTCTTAATGATTTCATTTCCCTACAATACAACGATTCGCTTATCAAGTCTTAACTTCGGCGCAGAAATAAACTTTGGATTTTCGTATGTACAACCGTTTGTGGAACTTGAATTTTGTCGATCGGCAAGCCTATACACTATGCAATTTCTTATGCAATTCGACAAAAACAGTCGGCAGGTTGTAAGCAATAGGCTAGATATAACAACAGCCTTGAAACACTCACTTTACTTATTGTAAAACTTCAATTAAGGTTGAGCTCACTTGTCAATCAGTATAAACATGTACGAATGTCATCTGAAAATATACCATACACTTTTCTCTTTTGCTTAAAAAAAGAAAAAATTTCAACTACTTAAATTAAGCTAAAGCTGAGAGAAAACTCAACTTGAAGTCTACATTCCTGGCTCAAGCCTTTGCAAAATTCTCGATTCGCCTAAAAGCAAATTCCTAGACGGTTTTTCGTGCATATAATCTTACATTCAAATATTTTTCCCAACTGATAAGCACCACGGAATGTAACGCATTCAAAACAAAACAAAATTAATAGAAAATCTGACACAATCACGTTTGAGACAAAAACGATAAAAATTGCAAGAAATTCAATTCGTATACTAATTTTGGTCATTGTTATTGTTATTGTTATTGTTATTGTAATCAACCGACAATACTCGAATGCAGGTATACGAAGGTATTTCTTTACTTACTACCTTCCATATTTGGACACATGTAAGCATGAATTAAGCTCAGATTACAGCAGCCGAAAAAATATTCAAACGAGAAAAGAAAAAAAAGAAACACAAACATAAGAAAAATGATACATTACTTATTATAAGTCAACAATAGCAACAAAAACAACAGTAAAAGCGGCAGCACCAATACTCAGATTCATGTATGTACTAAACAAAGTCAAAATTTAAGCCAATTTAACAATACACGAAAAACAATAAGTCATCAACAGACCGACACGTTTTGGGTGATTGCGCGCGCAATGCGTTTCCAGCGTTGAATCAAGTCGAGCTTCACATCGCCAGAGTGTGTTTTTAGGTTTTGTTTTGTTTTACTTTTTTTTTACTTAATGCGAGAATGCGTTCTAATATTTCACAAATTCGCTCGAATCTCATTGTCAAGCACACATTCAAAGACACACTGTGCTCAGTCGGTGTTGGTGTTGCTGTTGTTGTTGGCGATGGCGACTTCTGGAGAAGTGAGCAAGTAACCAAGCTTCCTAGCTCCCAACTATCGCAGTCTGCCTAATGTTAAGCAATCACACCATTTAAAGACATGACCGATATGCTGCTTGCTTTTTCGTAGTTGCAGTAGAAGCTTAATAAGAAATATGAGTATGTAACATACATATATGCAAATATAAAGACACATACATTTTTTTTTTTTAGATTATTATTGTTAAATGCACGTTGACTTTATAAAATCATATAATTAACCGAAAAATGTTAATAATTTTTCAATGTGAGTTAGGGAAGGTCGAATTAAAAGCTACCACAAACTGAAAATCCCTGGTGAGAATGTTGAATTAACAACACTGAAACTCTTCTCTCCTTATCCAAAGAGAGTAGTATAACACAACAGATGAAACTGAGTGACAAAGATGGCAGGAGCGAAGTCGTTCGACAAACATTTCGGCAGACTTCGGCGCAGAAAATAACTTTCGATTTTCGTATGTACAACCGTTTGTGGAACTTGAATTTTGTCGATCGGCAAGCCTATACAGTATGCAATTTCTTATGCAATTCAACAAAAACAGAAAGCAGGTTGTAAACTGTAGGAAAGATATAACAGGAGAGTTTAACCTGGTATTTAACTCGAATAGAGTGTGGTGGAATCCCTTTGCTGCAATTTTTGCTCTCACCAATACTAACTCCATTATTTACAATACTCGTTTAATTGAATCACGCTTAATTGTGTTTACCGACTAATTGCCCCTGACATGTACAACATATTTCGTTTAAATTTTCATCGATGCAATTAAGTGGGGATTACTGTAGGGAATATCGTAAATATTCCTAACTGCACATAAAAATTACTAACATTTTCGTTGGAATATCAATTTTGTTATTTTTTTTATGTTTTTTTTGTTCGTTTTCTTAATATTATGATATTTTAATTTCAAGCTCGAATTGCTTAATTGCGTTGGTTACGTTTGCTTGCTTCTTCTCTTTTCCCTTGGTTCTTTTCTTTATGGTAGTATCTAGATATTTATGTATGTACTCATTTGCTTGTTTGGTGTATGCTCCCCTCGCGGTTGCTGTTGCTGTTGATGTTGCTATTGTTTTTGTTTTTTAGGCGTCTGCATTATTTTGCGAATTTAATTGTTTTGAATGGTTTTTGGTGACGGAATTCCAGGAAAACCACTTTGCACATTTTTACATTCTTATGTTGCACGAAATGTGCAGTGCGTTTTTTATTAAGCGTGTTTTCTGTATTACTTTTTTAGTATATTATTTGTTTGTTTTATTTTGTTTTTTTTTGTTTTGTTTTGTTTTGTTTTGTATGGTTTTTTGTGTATACTCGTACTTACCTACGTACATACATGCAATATGTATAATAAAGTTTTTATCACGTTTAATAATCGGAAAAATTTACTTATTCTTGGTTTTTCTTACAACTACACTTTTACTATATTATTTTTCACCAGGACTGGCTTTCACATATGTTCAATATTTGTTGGTGTCCAACTTGTCTTAATGCCGTTAATTTTGATTGAGATTACGAGTTTTAAGAGAGGATGCAAAGAGTTTTTACTGTTATCCGTTTTGCAGCTACATTATTGACTGAGCTGATATCTCGCAACCGACGAGAGAGTGAGATAATCAGTGTGTGAGAGAAATCAGTAATGTTGGGAGATAATATCGAAAATTAATGTTTAATGAAATGAAAGTCTAAAAGATACGGAATTCTTTTAAATCAGTAGTGAAGGGATTAACATCCCTTGGAATGAGTTAAAATTAATGATAACAGTGAAGTGCTTCTCGGTGATGTACAGAGCCTTACCATCTCGATGATTTCCGTAATTATTATGAAAGATAATGCTGGGCATACTGAAATGACTTTGAACTGGAAGTCTAAGGCTAATTTGTTATAGATATGAAATTTCAAATATTAAAATCAATATCTTTCCCTTCCTTACTGAGTGGTTTTCCTTCTATAGAGTGAATATAAAGTTTTCTACAAAAATTTGGATATGACTAAGATTGCCTAAGAATAGGTGAATCTACATAATATTGAAAAGTTTGAAAGTCACTGCCGCAAAACTCTTTAAATGAACTATCCGACTTGAGGTCGGTTTATTTAAGGGATCTACCAAAATACGAGTGCATAAGAAACGTTCAAATGGTTTGAGCATTCACTTGATTTTCTTAAAGGGAATGAATGAAATATCCACGAGATATCTTTGGCATAAGTGTGCACTGAAAGAAAATCGTTTAACCGAACCTAGCCGATACGAAAGTGAAATCCGATAAAAAGAAGTAGAGTCTACATCAGTGGCGTAGCCAGGTCGGGTGACACCCGGGGCGGAACTAAATGATGTCACCCTATAATAACCCGCCCCCCTCCCCCCTCTTCTTTTGAAAGATTTATACTATGTGTAGGTATGTACGATTACTTTTTATTCAAAAGTAAGTAGATAATGTAGGAATTCATAAAGATGAGTGAACTTAAATTAATACGTACTTAATTTAAGTCATAAAATAGTTAAATCCTCTACGAGTATAAGACCAATAAGGGAAATTTTTATTTACAGCATGTTCTTCTTAAAGATCTTGGAAGATTTGAAGATATGATTTAATTAGATTTAACTGTGAAAAACTTCTTTCGCATGAAGCCACAGAGACACAAACTGTTAAGAACAATTTAAGAGCTAAAGATACGTTTGAAACAGACTCTATAAAGTCCCATTCTACATTCTACAGTAAAAGTCCGCAATATCAAGCGTAGTCCACATACTTGCGAGTTTTAATTCAATGTTTGCTGCCTTAATATGTCTACGAAGTCTTTCTACTTCTACTTTAAGTTAGTCTTCTACGACTTCATCGCAGTGTGACGCCAACTTTTTTGCATTGTTATTCAGTTCTTCTTCGGTGGAAAACAGCAAGTCATTTGTTTTCACAATTTGAAAGATATCATTGAATGCCATGGTTCGAGACTTTAATTCTGTCGAGAAACGATCGATGCATTCAAGATACGTCCTCTTCTTTTCTTTTTTAGTAGTTAAACCAACATCTCGTTCCGTTTCACCCGGCATTCTTTTCTTGTACCTAATGCTCCGGTTGATGCTTATTCCGAGCTTTGAGCAAATAATACTACGCTTCTCCAATGCACCTTTCACTAAATATTCCCGCTTTTCTTGTAAAAACAGAATTAGGGCATTCGATTTGGCTATTACTTTATCGACAGTTAGTCCTGGAGTTTGCAAATATTTTTGTGTAGCATCCACTTCCTCCAACACATCGTGCAGAAAACAAATGGAAACAAATGAAAGTATAATTTTAGACATTCACACCTACTTAGGTAATTATAATATTTTTACCGCTTTTTGGACATTGCAGGTGTCACCCCAAAAATGGTGACACCCGGGTCGGACCGTCTGCCCTCGCCTCCCCCCCCCGGCCCCCTGGCTACGCCACTGGTCTACATAAACGTTATAACCGAAATAGTTGCGTTTAGCGTAACCAAATTCATTCACAGGGAACAGATCATTTCATGATCGTTATAAAAAGTATTTTTGAATTAGTCCGTTATACGCGAGATCA